>ONZH01020904.1:0-39896 GCA_900303285.1 Rhinella marina | reverse complement strand
AGTAAATTCCCCATTAAAAGTGCCCTGTCTGACCCAGGAAGAAGTAGATCTGCGTCGTAAAAAGATTAAAATAGACAAATCGCCAGGACCGGATGGCATATAACCCCGTATCCTAAAAGAATTAAGTAATGTCATCGACAGACCCTTAGTTCTGATATTTAAGGACTCTATACTGACAGGGAGTGTTCCAGAGGATTGGCACATAGCAAATGTGGTGCCAATATTCAAAAAGGGTTCAAAAACAGAGCCCGGGAACTATAGGCCGGTAAGTTTAACATCTGTCATGGGTAAACTGTTTGAGGGTTTTCTAAGAGATACTATCTTGGAGTACCTCAATGAAAATAAGCAATGAGCATGAGCATGAGGGATCGGTCATGTCAAACCAATTTAATCAGTTTCTATGACGAGGTAAGTTCTAGACTGGACCGCGGTGAATCAATGGATGTCGTATATCTGGACTTCTCCAAAGCATTTGACACGGTACCACATAAAAGGTTAGTATATAAAATGAGAATGCTTGGCCTGGGAGAAAATGTCTGTATGTGGGTAAGTAACTGGCTCAGTGATAGAAAACAGAGGGTGGTTATTAACGGCACATATTCAGATTGGGTCACTGTCACTAGTGGGGTACCACAGGGGTCAGTATTGGGCCCTATTCTCTTCAATATATTTATTAATGATCTTGTAAAAGGCTTGCACAGTAAAATATCAATTTTTACAGATGACACTAAACTGTGTAAAGTAATTAACACAGAAGAGGACAGTACACTGCTACAGATGGATCTGGATAGACTGGAGGCTTGGGCAGAGAAGTGGCAGATGAGGTTTAACACTGACAAATGTAAGGTTATGCATATGGGAAGGAATAATGCAAGTCACCAGTACATACTAAATGGTAAAATATTGGGTAACTCTGACATGGAAAAGGACCTAGGAATTTTAGTGAACAGCAAACTAAGCTGTAGAAACCAGTGTCAGACAGCTGCTGCCAAGGCCAATAAGATAATGGGTTGCATCAAAAGAGGCATAGATGCCAGTGATGAGAACATAGTCCTGCCACTTTACAAATCACTAGTCAACCCACACATGGAGTGCTGTGTACAGTTCTGGGCTACTGTGAACAAGGCAGACATAGCAGAGCTGGAGAGGGTTCAGAGGAGGGCAACTAAAGTAATAACTGGAATGGGTGGACTACAGTACCCAGAAAGGATCAACTCTGGATCAACTTGTAGGAAAACAGGCCGAACTGGATGGACGGATGTCTTTTTTCGGCCTTATACACTATGTTACTATGTTACTATGTTACCACTGATCTATAGTATAGAGATGAGAAAGTATAGAACAAACAAGCTTTTGCATTTTGCAGTTTGGATTATAAATGAAAACAAGTTTTTTTCCTGCTCCATGAAATTGCAATATTTGACCTTCAACCCAAAGCTACTTGTCATGGTATTCCGATCTTTTTACATGATATTAATAAAATGCTTTATTTTCCACATCACTTAATATGATTTTTTTTTAACATCAAGACTCACATCTATTACTGTTAATCAACATATCAAAAAATCATTCGTCAGAGGAATAGATATTGCTTCTCTGCCATCCAAAATGGTCCATTAAACACACGCCTTGTTATGTGCTATCATCTCACAAAACGACTCACCATGCAAACTACTGACACAAATCGATGAGAAAACCTTTCAAACTCTGACCTTACTTCATGCATACATATTTTAATGATATTTGTTCATGTTGTACAAGTAGGTCACATTTTCTATCTAATGCGCCTAACAAGATTAAAAGAATATTCAAAGAATAACAAAGGATCTTGAATTTTCATGAGAATCCATGTTGCAATTTATATAATGAACTGATTTTTTTAAGTACGGGAAATCTTGTATGCTGTGACTGTTAGTGTATTATCTGGGAAATGTATTATAGATCATTAGAGATGCAATAACTGTAACCAGAGTACCACCGCAGTACCCTTCATTCGCTTTTATAGCAAAGAAGCCAATTTTAGTGTTTGCTTTAACATTAGTGTGTAAAGATAAACTTTGTCAGGCATGTTATTTCCTATGATATGATACTGGTTAGTATTGCTTATTCGTGCTGATTGTTGCGCTGACTGCCTTTGTCCGCCACTCCACTCGCTGTCTGGTCTGTCTGGTGTCTACTGCATGTATCAGCAGTAGCTTAGTTCCGTTATCTCATCTCAGGTTCAGCACTGCAGGGGTTACATCCTTTCTCTCCTTACTCTGTTTGCTGCTGTCCCGCTTCTGACTGTCTAGTTAATCAGCTCCCCTATAACTCTTTGCCTGATCAGTACAGGTCCTGCTAGGTTCTGCTAGTCTGCTTTTCCTGATCTATATTTCACCTACCTGTCAGTATACTAACAGTTGCCTTCCTGGATTTTGACCTTGGCCTGTTCCTGACTACGTGTTATCCTGATTGGTGTTCCTGATCCCCGTGGGTCAGCAGCTTACTGCTCCTGGCAGTTGGCACGGTGGATCCACATCCACAGATCGTAAAACTGATATGGCAGTGTGTATGGTTCTAATCATTATTATACCATTAGCAAAGAACAAACTGCTTGCATTTTACTCTGAAAGTCTAGTTTTCTCACTAAGACACACACACATAAAATATTAAATTCTAATATACTTTCCTCAATGTCGTCAGTATGTCTTTGGTGGACATTTATCAATAATGGTGTAATTTGCGCCAAAAAATACTAATGTTTCAAGTCAAAAGTGGTGATTTGTTTCACCTCATATATCAAAAAGCACATACAGCTTTTAAAATGTGACTTTTAAATATAAACTTGATTATTTGCCTTTTTTCTCTGAATTTGCAACATTTTTACGCCGATAGCACTAAAATGTGACTTTTTTAAACTGAAATGCGCCATTTCAGCCAACCCTCGCCATAACTTTTTGCCATGGCGACTTTTGAAACATATTTGCGACTTTTGAAGAATTTTAGCGACATTTCCAGTGGTAATTTGCGACTTTTGTCTCAGGACGTTTTTGTTATTCTCAGTCAATTTACTGACAGAACCCTGTTGTTTAGCTCCTCTATATTACAAAAAAATAAATGTGTCCTGTTTTAATACTTACCTATCACTTGTTCCCACAGCGAGTTGGTTTTTCTTTTAATAAATATGACTTTTTGACAAAAAGTTTAATCTTTCTGCCATAAGTGCGACTTTTTACACAAAACACCACCACTGGCTTAAATAAACTGGTTTAGTTGTCCGTAACAATTTGAGTCATTTCTGCCAATAAGAGGATGATAAATAAGGCGTAATATGTGCCAATTTGATAGTCCCGCCCACTTTGAAACTTATAACTCATTTTTGGTGTGATGCATTCTTTATGGTGAAGATTCTGGAGAGAACAGTTTACATATTTCATGCAAATCAAAATGCTATTAATTTTGGCGCATTTTACACCATAATTATGGCGCAACATGCTTAGTTAATGTCCCCCTATATATTCTACTATAAAGGTACATGCACACAAGTGCAGGTGAACACACAAAAGATCTGCATGAATTTCCATGCAGATTTATGTGCGTTTCTGCACCATATCTGCTCCAAAATCCGTAATTTTTAATGGCAGGTTTTGGTGCAGACTTGATGCAGTTTTGCCGCAGATCTTACCCTTCATTGGAAAAGAGTGAATTCCGTAGCTAAAATTGCAAAATCCGCCAGGCAGGTCAATTTTCGCACAGAAAAAATCCGCAAAGTGTACATAAGATTTATGTAATCTCATACACTTTGCTGTTATTATACTAGACACTGATTTTTCTGCAAAGCAAAGGTTTATCTCCCCCCCCCATTAAAAAGGTTCACTCACAAAACCATCTACAGTTTTGGGTTTTGCTGTAATCACCAGAAGACATTGTGTCTGACTGCATGTCCCTGCATAGGACATTGAACTGAATGACTAAGTATTAAAGGGGTCCTCCAGGATTTATAAAAAATGAAAATTCTTAAATATTACTTTATAATAAATATATTGCCAAATATCTTTCATTAGTTATAATGGCTGGTTTTGTCTAAGAAGCAATCATCAGGGGAAACAAAATGGTCATTGTCCTATTAGTACACACAGAGCCTGTCCTAATTACACAAGAGGACAAGTTACTTCACAACACTGAGGTAAAGAGCTGTCTCATCCTCCTCTCTTCCCTTCTGGTGAGGGATTATGATCCTGAATACAGCGGATAAGAACTGTAGCCAAATTTCTGGGGAATTTAGTACAGAGAGGATGGACAGGACAGACTGTGGTAATGGAGACTGCATACAAGTGCTGCTGCTCATTAGACACATCCCCACCTCCTCTCTGTACTTCATGTCTCCTCATGAGCTCCATTCCCCCAGAGATTGACATGTATTCAGGATCATAATCCCTGACAAGCAGAGCAGAGAGGAGGATGAGGCAGCTCTTTACATCAGTGTTGTGTAGTAACTTCTCCTCCTGTGTGATTAGGACAGATTTTGTGTGGCCATTTTATTTCTCCTCATGATTGCTCCCTAGACAAAACTAGCCATTATAACTCATGAATGGTATTTGGGAATATATTTATAATAAAGTAATATTTAAATATTTTAATTTTCTTAATTCCCAGAGAACCCCTTTAAGGGGGTCATTTATTAAGACTGGCGTTGTAGACACTGGTCTTAATAAGTCCCTGCACTGGCGGTGGATCCGCCAAAGTTATGTAGAGGCCTCCTAGATGTCTTACATTCAGACCATTTTCTATGCCTAAAACAGGTGTAGAAAATGATGGATGAGACGGGCATGGCTGTCCATCCCCTTCCCTAACCACGCCAGGGCTACCTTTTTAAGACCTGACGTGAGCGTAGAAAAGTCGCAGATTGCAAGGCAAATAACCTCTGCGCCGCAACCTTCACCAGAAATAAGGCTAATATAGGCATATTTTGAATCGTAAATTACCCCCCAATTGCATTGATATGGGCAGGTTTGCCAACATAGCATTTCTCTCTTTTGGCTTACAGAGGGGATCTGGAAGAAGTACCCACCCTATGATTTCTATATCTCCTAATAGGGTATAAAATCTGGCATTTTCTTTAATATTTAAAGAACAATCACTATTAGGCAGCCAATTAGGAAATAAAGCCCCAAATTGCCTTGAATGCTACTAAAATTTTGAAAACTTATATCTCTAATTTTTAACATTCTATGTTCCTTGCTTGTTTACAGCTTTCCATTAAGGATTGCTTTCATACAGTAGATTGATGCCCTTCCTTGGCCTTCAGTCCTTCAAGGCATCAATACTTTGAGTTTAATGGAGTACATGTCTCCCTTGACTCTTGCTCAGCGCAGAAATTTACACAGGTCTTTGAGCCGTTGATCTCAGGCAGATTTGTCTGCTCACTGATTAAAACCATTTTTTCTCTTGTATGTTTGTAACCCTTTGCTGGGCAGTTTATTAGAAGTACATTTATTGTTCTTCACTTTTATTTTGCAGCTCCATACATATGACTTATAATTTTGAGGGAGTCATAGAAATCTGGATACATGTTTTGAACGTTATTGGTAACTTTCTTTGTCTCATAAATCATAATTTCGAAATCACACACCCTTCTTTTCAGAAATATACTGGTATTGCATTACTGTACAAGCATCATTTTAAGCATAAGATATGTAGGCAATAGTTGATCCCTTACACAGTATTATACCTTCTAATGTAAATTACTAACCAGATCATCTGAAAAGAGTTAAGCAGATGACCCATTGAGATTTGTATGTCATTTATACAGCATTTTCTGACTGAAGGATCTACAATAACCAGACAGAAATCTGTAGTTTAGGAACAGCTTCTACTTTTTAAAGGTTAAAATATGTTCACAGTACTATGTAATTGAAGGGAAAAACTCAAACCAGACTTCTCTGAGACATGGTAACTTTAAGAGGTACATCTCTGTGCTGCCAGCCCGGATGTAATTAGAAAGCAAGCTGCACCATTCATGTGGTGAGGGAAATGACATGTTGCTGTGATTGATTACATTTATTTCAACTGGAGACGCTTGACAGTTTGCCGTCATAATTCATAAAAATATATTGGGCAATAAGAGCTTTATTCTGCTAAGTAAACTTTCTGGGGATAAAATCTGTAGAGAGATGAAGCTACCAAGTTTCAGGTTCTCACTGATACAAATTCTTCATACGGAATATGTGTAAAAATATATTTTACAGGCAAATGGGAATTTAAATGTCAAAGTGTAACATTTATTACATGCAATATTAAATAATGCATGCTGAAATTCGTCTTATGTATTTCATCATAAGACTTTTTTTTATTAGGATTTTCAAAGTACCTTTATTTTCCTTTTGCTCGGAGGTAAATGTAAAAAAAAATGCAAGATGATTCCTGGGATAAGAAATGTTATTTATGAAAGCAAAAAAAGTTTGACAAAACTGGTGAATGTGGGACATAAACAATCCCAGAACTGGTTCATATTGGATAAATCCATTTTAGTATGTAGCACTTCTTTTCACTTTTTTTCTTTTTTTTTTTTTTTGGAGGATTATGTTTACTTTCTTGGAATATTTAAGAAACCAGTATATTTGAATATACATAAGAAGTCATTTGTCTGTAGGTCTCATTGAAAACTTAAAGGGGCTTTCTGGGCTCAGAGCTGAACCCAGACATACCCCAATTTTAACCCAGGCAGCCCCCCCTGATATTAGCATTGGAGCATTGCATGCTCTGATGCTCTCCCTTGTCCTGTGCAGAATTGCACAGGGCAAGGGCTTTTTTATTTACAATAACACACTGCCAGGTGGAGGCTTCCGCCCAGCAGTGTGTTCTGTGATGTCACCGGCTCTGATGGCCCAGCTTTAGCGCTGCCCTAGCCGTTTTACAGACTAGGACAGAGCTAAAGCCCGCCCAACAGTGCTGATGATGTCACCGGGATCACTGCTCGGCGGAAGCCTCCAACTGGCAGCCCTATGGAGAGCCCGATACATCACCGGATATCCTGAAAATGCCTTTGCCCTGCATGATTCAGCGCAGGTCAAAGGAGAGCATCGGAGCATCTTAGTGGGGCTGTCTGGGTGAAAATATGGGTATGTCCGGGTTCAGCTCTGAACCCGGACAACCCCTTTAACATTTTATCCATTGTATATGTTTATTGGGATGGAATCCATACTACATTGCTCTGGAGTAAACACTGCCCTGTGAGCTAAACTGTCTGCACTCCAGGCTGATATCTTACCAGATTTGTGCATCTGCTGCAGTTGTATTTAGCTCTTAGAGGATTGTTGGAACTGAATACAGTTGTATTCACTTCTTATGTCAGGTCAGTACTAGCTATGCATGGGTTTGCTGACTGCAACAATGTCTTAAAAATAAAATTTAAACACAAAAAAAAGTTACAAATTTTAGTGCTCTCCATATTTATGGCAAAATCTGTGACTTTTTAAACCTCTCATCATTTAGGTGGGATTTTACAGAAAGTCGGAGTGGTTTAGAGGGAGGGGTGGAGCCTCCCACAGAACAACTTAAGTGCCATGGCAGGTGTAGATTTCAATTTTGGGCACCAGGATCATGCGTCTTTCAAGAAAATATAATGCATTGCACGCCAGTTCTAAGACTGGAATGTGAAGTGTTGAGATTATGTTGCAGGTGCAAGTTATTTGTACCCCCTAAAATCATCTAAAATCATTATTTAAAAATATACAGTGTTAGAGAAGAGACTTTAGGAACAGCGCACTAACTGAGATAACCTCAAAGATAATTGTACCAGATTACGTCAGCTCACTGAGACATGAAGAACACAGATCAAGAAAAGTTTGTTTACTGTAGCCAGCTTCTCATATTTATTGAGAAACATAATAGGAGGGTCTAATGTGACAAATTGTACATGGTTCCAGTAGTTGTCCAGCTGTTTGGTCATTGTCACCAATAGGAAAACAAGATAGCAAGTAAAAGATACATTAAATATACATACATTAGAAAAAGACCAGACCATTATGTATAATAGGCACAGGATGTCCATATGTGAATTATCTGACAATTTATTTAATTCTCCTTGTGTGTTCTATATTGCATGTCTACTGATAAACTGGACTCTGAGCAATATTTATCTGAAGGCAGCCTTAATCACGTCAGTTATTTGGTCAGTATTTGATCAGTGATTTTGATCAGGGAATGTGAGCTGAAACTAGAAGTGGATTTGCTCCTGTTCTGTGTTTTTGACTCACACTTGGTTTAGGCCTCGTTCACACTTTAGTGTTTGTTCAGTGATTTCCATCAGTGATTTGTGAGCCAAAACCAGAAGTGAAGCCTACACAAAGATAAGGTATAAGGGAAAGATTTGCTTCTCTTCTGTGGTTTTGATCAACACCTGGTTTTGGCTCACAAATTACTGATGGAAGTCACTGATCAAACACTGAAGTGTAAACAAGGCCTTAGGCCTCGTTCACAGTAATTTGGTCAGTGATTTCCATCAATGATTATGAGCCAAAACCAGAAGTGGAGCCTAAACAGTTCTAAGATATAATGAAACTATTTGAATCTGCTCTGTGTTGTGGACCAGAACCTGGTTTTGACTCACAATCACTGATGGAAATTACTGACCAAATTAATGAAGTGTGAATTAGACCTTAGGCACATTGCTATGTATGATTAATGATTCATTATACAGCAAGTTTTACAATTATTTTTAACTCTAAGAGTATAATTATGAACTGATTTTATAACCTCTGAGTTAAAATAGTTAAAATATTATTTCAACTCTTAACCAGCATTACTTTCTCAACCACCAGAGAATCCCAATAATGCACATATAGAGACAAAAAACACATCACCATATAGTGTTCAAATAGAAATACATATAATGCTGATGTGCCCACATAGTACTGTCATAGGGTACTCCATACAGAACCCAAATAATTATGTCATGCCTTGTCCAGAAAATTCTGCCATATATCGTGTAAAATAATAGCGTAGAGATGGCCCAAGCTGAACCTTTGCACCAGGGCCCATGAGCCTTTAGCTACGCCCCTGCAACTAGCCACACACATGGCCATGAGGTGAGGAAGGAGTTTACATGTATTGTAATTGGTTTAAAAAAGTGCCTGCATGTATGACTGTGTGTGTAAGTAAAAGTGCTACATGTATGACTGTGTATGTAAGAGTGCTGCATGTATGACTCTGTGTGTATGTAAGAGTGCTACATGTATGACTGTGTATGTAAGAGTGCTGCATGTATGACTGTGTATGTAAGAGTGCTACATGTGTGACTGTGTATGTAAGAGAGCTGCATGTATGACTGTGTGTGTATGTAAGAGTGCTACATGTATGACTGTGTATGTAAGAGAGCTGGCATGTGTATAAGTGTGCGTGTAAAAGAGCGCCGGCATGTGTAGAAGTGTGTGTGTAAAAGATACATATATATCATCTATATGTATAACCCTCTAACCCTGTGTGGGGTAAGTACCGTGGTGTGTTTTGGGGAGCTGGGTGTTAGACCCAGATCCCGATAGAGAGGGACAAATATTGTGTAGTCAGTGGCCAGACGGCCGAGGATTTGTGTTTATGAGTTGTTTGGATTGCTGAAAAAGTGACAATAAAAGCTGGTTGTGGCCAGTTTGCACCCGAATCTGCAGTGTTGGAGTAGCTTCTTGGGGTGTGCCAACCGTCTAAGGTGAGAAGACAGCGATCCTGGAGAGCTAAGTGACCCCCGAGTTGTTACACATGGTGGAGGTATTCTATGGCATGAAAATGGCACACGAAGCTGGGTGCTGCAGAGCTTAAAGGGCAGAAGCCTATTGTGGAAAAGCTGTTTTTGCAAATTGCTGTGATCAGCTTAAAGGGCCAGAAGCCCAATTTAAAGAGACTGTGATCTCTGATGATGAGACTGTGATGTTTGCGGTGCAAAGGAAATGTGAATGCTGAGTTTGTCTCTAGAGAGAGAGACACCTGGAGGCTGGGGTCTCTGATTAAAGTGGACTTGTTTGCTGAAAAGTCTGTTGCCATGGGTCTCATGGAGGAATACGCCAGGCGGTTGTGGTGGATAAAGCAGCAGGAGTACATGGCCACACTGATTGGTTATACCCAAAGTGAAATGGTGCGGTCTGATGCAGAGCAGGAGGCTTTGGAGGCGCAACTGCAGTTGGCCCTGGAGAGAAAGTCTTCAACGCTGAGTGGACACTTTGTGAAGGTCCAAGGTGTCAGTGATGTACCTGGAGTTCCAGGGGAAAAGATGTGTGCTGTTGCTAAGAGCAACCAACGGGAGCAAAGTGAGATGGAGAGAGGTTCATATGTTCTCTGCCAATGGTGAGACTGTGCTGGTTTCTGTGGGGACTGTGCAACATGGACTGGAAAAGTCTAATGGACTCATGGACAACAACGGGTTAAATGAAAAGGTGTCTGAGTAAAAAGACACAACTGTTATGTGGAAACAGTAATGTGATGTTACATACTGTGTCTAACCTGTCTTTGTTTCAGGAGATGAGCGCAAAACTTGATCAGGTAAAAGCAATGTGTGAACTGACAGGTAAGCCAGCTGAGATGTCTCTCTCACAGGTGTCTGCAGGAGAGAAATTCACTGCTATACCTGAATTGTCAGTTACAAGAGGTAACTTTGGGATGGCTAAACTCAGGGATCCCATGCTAACCCGGGTAAGAGGAAGCAGGATAGTGAAACCTAAATTTGACAAAAACGTTGTGAAATCTGAAGCCGATGTGGTTACTGAGGAAATGTCCAATGTGGAGATTAGCTCAGATGTGTCCCTAGAGGTCAGGGCTGATAATGACAAGAGTGTGATGCATGTGCTATGACTGATGGCAGATCAGAGAGTGATGCTGACATGTCAGTTTCCTGTGAAACTGAGGTGGTTGCTAGTGGCAACCAGGAGTCAGTTGTACCTGACAAGATGAGTGTCCAGTCGGTGAGCTTGATGTGTAAAGAGAAAATATCTGGTAGTGACTGTATGCTGGAAGGGTGTACAGAACCAGTGATGGATCATGGAGGGACCTCCTTGGAGGCCGCTGATAAAGTGACTGTGTATGCAGCAGGTGTCAATGCTGAAAAGAGTTTGGATTCACTCTTGGATGATGATAAAGTGTGTTTAGTAGAAATGCTGCCCCTTGCAGGTCGTGAGTGGAATGTAGAAGCTGAGACCCCCACAGAGCTCGCTCATTTCCAGGTTGAGTGGGTAGCCACTGAAGGGGATAGTAAGATTGGTCCTGTGGGTGCAGATGTAATGTGTGTCCTGGTCACTGAGGTTACAAATTATGTAGACCAGGTTGCCTGGGGTAACAACAAGCATGAGGTTATGGAGCGTGAGGTGGTGCATGTTGTGATGGATGCCCCAACATATGAGCTTGTATGTGTTGAATGTCGTTGTAATTGCTGAAGTAGTATTTCCACAAGCCCAGGGTGATGAACTGTGCAATAGTGATGGAGAGAAAACAGATGACAGACCTTCCAGAGAGAAAGGTCAACAACCTCATGCAGAGGAGATTTTCATAGAAGGTGATATACATGGTATGCCTACTGTTGAGGTGACCCCAGATGTTTCCAAACGTAGGATCTTTAACCCGGGAGCGGGTTTATGTAATGTGAAAAGTCCTACGGCCTTTATCAGGGGAGGAGGATATGTGGCAGTGCGGCTGCCAAAAGGCCATATGAGGGCCATTAAAATGGTGTATCTCACCCAGAGTAAGGCTCCCCCTCTGGGCAAGGAGCAGGCTGCGAGAAGGCCTGTGGGAGCCGGGACCCTCTAACCCTGTGTGGGGTAAGTACCGTGGTGTGTTTTGGGGAGCTGGGTGGTAGACCGAGATCCCGATAGAGAGGGACAAATAGTGTGTAGTCAGAGGCCAGACGGCCGAGGATTTGTGTTTATGAGTTGTTTGGATTGCTGTAAAAGTGACAATGAAAGCTGGTTGTGGCCAGTTTGCTCCCGAATTTGCAGTGTTGGAGTGGCTTCTTGAGGTGTGCAAACCATCTAAGGTGAGAAGACGGCAATCCTGGAGAGCTAAGTGACCCTGAGTTGTTACAATATGTATATAGAGATATAGATCAGTAAATATATATTGCCATATACATATATATAGATGGCATATATAGATCTATATGTAAATAGAGATATAGATAAGTGTGTATATATAGATATATATATATAAACAGAGATATAGATAAGTGTGTGTATATATATATATATATATATATATATATATATATATATATATATAGTGCAGAGCAAGCAGTGCAGGGGGCGGGGAAGGGCAGATTATTCACACCCACAAATATTCATGAGGGGGAGCTGAGTCATTGTTGTTACACGCCCCCACAGCTTTGTTGCAGCATGTAAACAAATCATGAACTATGCAGAGGTGTAAGTATGTAAGGCTACTTTCACACTTGCGTTTGCAGGATCCATTTGTGAGATCCGTCCAGGCTCTCACAAACTGCATCCGTTCTGAACGGATCCGTTTGTATTATCTTTTACATAGCAAAGACAGATCCGTCTTGTACTCCATTAAAAGTCAATGCAGGACGGATCCGTTTTCTATTGTGTCAGACAAAACGGATCTGTCCTCATTGACTTACATTGTGAGTCATGACGGATCCGTTTGCATCAGTTTCTTCAAGCGGACACCAAAACGCAGCAAGCAGCGTTTTAGTGTCCGCCTCCAAAACGGAATGGAGACTGAACTGAAGCAAACTGAAGCAAAACTGATGCATTCTAAACGGATCCTTTTCCATTCTGAATGCATTAGGACAAAACTGATCAGTTCAGGACCGTTTGTGAGAGCCTATGACGGATCTCACAAACGGATCCTGCAAACGCAAGTGTGAAAGTAGCCTAAGTAAGAAATCAAGTTTAACTAATGTATATGTAAGTCATGATGAGTTTTATAATGTTTTTTTTTTTTCTTTCCATTACTCGGAAAACCCCTTTAACAAAGTTTTGAAAAATTAAATTAATTAAATTAAGGCTCCATTCACACGTCCGTATTTATGCACATCCTGGAAAACGGTCAGTTTTTTGCAGATCCGTTGTTCCACAAAAAACTCCGTTTTCCAGCACATCCGGAAAGGATGTATCCATATGTCATCCGTTTTTTGCGATCTGCAAAAAAACGGAAGGAGGAATCAAATCTTTTTTTTCTTTTTTTTCTACCCTCCTGGAACGGAATCCGCAAATGCGGATGACATGCGGATGCCTTTCCGCATGTCTTCCGCATTTACAGACGTCCCATAGACTTGTATTGGGCTACGGACCGCAATTTCAGGATAAAAGTAGGACATGCTGTTTTTTTATTGCAGACAATCGGAATGGAAACACGGATATGGACAACACACGGAGTAATATCCGAATTTTTTCGGGAACCATTGAAATTAATGGATCCGCATACTATGCGCATTTTAGATCCGTTATTGCGGAGCAAAAATCAGGACGTGTGAATGGGGCCTAACAGTGTGAAGGCTTGGAATTTTACTCTTTCCTGACCGCCGTCAGTATATTTATGTTGGAGGTAGGGCATTTAAAAATTACGCCCACTGCAATGGCGCCCGCTGTCAGGCAGACATCCAGCACTAATGTCCGCAGTAATGGCTGTCGTGGACTTTTAACCCTTCAGCTGTCATAACCCCATACCAGCAACAGCCCCTGTTTGGTTACCATATTATATGGCAGCTAGTTTTCAGACTCCTGTCCCTAATGACAATAATCCAATGGCCATATTTGATCCATTCACCAGGTTTGGTCATCTGGTTTTAACCCTAATACAGTTATTCAGGGAAATACCAGGCAGTTAAAATTTGTCCATGTGTTAAAATTTCATTGTACTGCAAAGTGACATAGAATATGATAACATTTGTTGTGGCTGTCATAGCGACATTCTTCTGTCCAATAGTAATATTAATTAATGGGGTCCGTCAGTCGCAGTCTTTTACCACCATTTCACAGCTCCAGCGGTTCCATTTTCTTTCTTCTCCTATAACAGAGGAGAATGGAAACTAAAGCACTGGTGTAAACCTGGTCATAGCTGTAGTTACTGTGCCGTCAGTATTACAGGCAGGCAGGTCTAATTTATCATCGTGTACCAGGGTTATCCACCAGAATTTTTTTTTTGGACAACTAATCTGAAAGTCATGGATAGCCAAAAAAAATGTATGGACAAATTTGAAAACCCTAATGAATTATAAAGATTATTTATAAGTAATACATGTTTATAGCTCAATATACTGATAACCCCTCATTACCCTCATTTACTGTGAGCTGTAAAATAATAATTAGCACCAAAATAATCTAGTCAAGTACCTTTATCAGTAGACAAGAGGCAGAAAGGCGAGCGCTGTAATATCGCTTGATGGATCAGGTTTAGTACCTTAATCGTATTATCGCGAGCCTCTCTAGATGGAATGAAGCCCACTTGGTCTGTATGGATAAGATATGATAGAAAAGAAACCAGTCTCGTAGCTAACATCTTAGCAAAAAGCTTGAGGTCTACATTTAACAATGAAATAGGGCGATAACTCGAGAAGGCAGCTGGATCCTTTCCCTCTTTGTGAATAACTGTGATGTGTGTGTGAGTCATGTCTCTAGGGAATGGGCACCCCGTTGCAATTTTGTTCAGTGCTTGGTTGTATAAAGACTAGTAGTATTGAGCAAAGGCCTCAGTAATTTTATTAGGGTCATTTAAGTTTGGGCCCTGGGGGAAGGCAATCGGAGGAACATAATTTCTAGCTCTCTACTCTCGTAGAGAACAGGCCTGCCACCTGCCACACCTTACCAAATTCAAAGAAGTGACGTCTACCTCTAGTTAATATAGTTTTAGTACGAATGTCCAATTTCTCCTTAAAGGGGTTGTCCGAGTTATGACAAAAAATATATAGCACTGTAAATCTGATGGGCAGCAATATATAACTAAGTTAAGCAAGTTTTAGGCAAAAAAAATCCATATTTCCTAATTTCCCTGGTTCTCTTCTGGTCTTTGTTTACATGCAATAACAACAATCTCAGCCCCTCCCCCTTCTCCCCCCCCCCCTCTCTGCAAAGGGAATGAATACAAGTGCTGAGTGATATGTCTGTCTGCTGGAATACTCAGCAGCATGTTGTTTGTGTAGGACTACAAGTCCCAGCTGTACAATGACACTGCTAATACATACAGGAAATTCTCCCTACCTGTTCTTGTACAATACAATTCCTCTACAGCTCTTGTGCCCAGCATTTGTCTCCTCTCACTGCTGCAGCTACTGTTTGTTGTAAAAGCCTTGAGCCCTCAGTGTGTTCTGGCTGAAGGGGTTAATGTTTTATCTGAAGGAGGAGAGCAGATAGCAGGCAAAGAAAGGGGGCGTGGCCAGTGACCTCTCGTGTACAGACTGTTATCTGAACTCTGAGGCTTGTGAAGGAAACATCACAGAGCAGAGAGATAAGGTGACATCACAGGTCATGTGACCCTCAGTCAACTCTGAGAAACCAGCAGCTGTAGAAACACAAAGTATATGGGAAAGTTGTTATACCTGACAAGTTAGAAACATATAAAGAACAAAAAAATAACTCGGACAACCCCTTTAAGCTTCTTCCTAGCCAGGAATAGGGCTGACCGGGTTGCAAGGGCATGAGATTGTTTGTGGGAATGCTCCAGACGGGAGACCTCTGCCAGAAGCTTGGTGATTTCTGAACATCGTTCATATTTACGTCTAGCTCCATGCTGAATGAGAGCCCCCCTAACCACATATGGGCAGCCCATACTGACAGAGGAGAGACATCCTCAACCTGATTTTCTGCCACTGCCGGGATCTGGGGGTAGGCAGGGGAGACCTCAAGGAGACATGGAGCATACCGTGATCTAAAAAGGTCATACAGTCTATGGAGGAAGACTCCAGGATGGGTACTGCAGAATGTCGGATGAAAAAATAATGTATCCTAGAGTTCACATCTCTGGCCGAGGAATAAAAGGTGTAATCTCTGGAATCCAGCTTGACCACCCTCCATGCATTGACAAACTGATGAGTGAAGGAGACATTTAAGGCGGTGGAGGTAAGAGTAGGCCAAGTGAGAGGCCCCTCTGGAAACTTCAACCAAAGGATCTATAGCAACGTTGAAATCCGACCCGCCCCCCCCCCCGCCCAGCAGCGTGCCCTCTGCAAAACTGTTAAGTCTCAAGAGGATTCCAGTTAAGGCCTTTAATTGATTTGTGTTGGGTAGGTATACATTTGCAAGGGTATAGAGCTGACCTGCGACGCGCCCTTTCACGAATAGAAATCTACCATTATAATTAACGGATAATTATCATCCGTCTGTGTGTCTAGGAGTTCCCAGAGGGTGGTTCTGGAGATAAGAATGCTTACGCCCCTAGATTTCGAGACAGTAACAGCTATGATAAGTGTCTGGGAACCTAGGGGATGTAAAAAGGGGTAGGGCATCCTTACGGAAGTGGGTTTCCTGTATATATGCAATTTGTACCTTCTTACTCCAAAGCAGCTGGAGAATGGAGGATCTTTTTTCAGGCGTGTTCAGCCCATTGGCATTGATGCAGGGCCGGACTGGCCGTCTGGCACTTCTGGCAAATGCCAGAAGGGCCGCTGCCCTCCGTGGGCCGGTCCAGTCCACCCTTGCAGGGCCGCACCGCCAATTAGGCAGGTGCGGCGCGGCCCTGCACATAATTGCGGGCGTCGGCGGGGCACGGGGAGATGAGCGCTTCCATTGTGGAAGCGCTCATCTCCATAGTCATCTGTATCGCCGTCCTCAGGACGGCGATACAGATGCCTGTATTGTACTGCGGCAGGGGAGGGAGAGGCGTCTCCCCTGCCCGTTCCTCTGATAGGCTGCAGGCCTAGTGCCTGCAGCCTATCAGAGGCCGGCTCAGGCGGCGCGATGACGTCATCGCGCCGCCTGAGCCGTACAGCGCGGGACACAGGCCGGAAGAGGCCTCATCGCATCGCTGCTGGAGGTAAGTATAAGTGTTTTTTTTTTTTTTTTATTGTAGCACCGACCGGAGCTCCTATTGGGGGCACATGGGGGCATTTTACTGGCACTGGGGCATTTTACTGGCACAATGGGGGCACTGGGGGCATTTTTACTGCACTGGGGCATTTTTACTGACACAATGGGGGCACTGGGGGCATTTTTATGGGCACTGGGGGCATTTTTACTGGCACATGGGGCACTGGGGGCATTTTTATTGGCACAATGGGGCACTGGGGGCATTTTTACGGGCACTGGGGGCATTTTAAACTGGCACTGGGGACATTTTTACTGACATAATGGGGCACTGGGGGCATTTTTATGGGCACTGGGGGCATTTTTACTGGCACTGGGGGCATTTTTACTGGCACTGGGGCATTTTTACTGGCACATGGGGCACTGGGGGCATTTTTACTGGCACATGGGGGCATTTTTACTGACACAATGGGGCACTGGGGGCATTTTTACTGGCACATGGGGCACATGGGGCATTTTTACTGGCACTGGGGGCATTTTTACTGGCACATGGGGCACTGGGGGCATTTTTACTGGCACTGGGGGCATTTTTACTGGCACATGGGGCACTGGGGGCATTTTTACTGGCACTGGGGGCATTTTTACTGGCACTCGGGGCATTATTATAGGCACTGGGGCCATTTTTACTGGCTCATGGGGCACTGGGGGCATTTCTTACTGGCACATAATTTGGGGGGCATCTATGGGTGGAGAGCACTTCTTACTGGCACATTATTGGGGTGAAATTTTGGGGGCACTTCTTACTGGCACGTTGGAAGCATTATTACTTCTGGGGCACAGTGGGGACATTAGTACTGTTGGGGGCACTATTACTAACAAGTGCACTCTGGCAGAGAATTATTAGTTGGGACTTTGGGGGCACTATTACTGTGGGGGGCACTATTACTGTGGGGGGCACCCTGGCACAGCATCAGCGCAGTTATTTCTGGGGGACGTTATGTTCACACTATTACGGGACACTATTTGCTGGGCGCAGTTATTTTAGGGCATTGTGTGCCAATAATTATTGAAGGGCACTATCTGTGTGGTACTAGTAGCACAGTACTGGAGGTGGTAGGATGATTTGTCCAGAAGACGGGAGGATGATGGAAAAGTAGTAAACTAAGATTTTTTTTTCTGTCAAACTGCAGAGATGAGAAATGGCTGAAAAATGGCGTCTGGTCTGAAAGGAGAAGATGAGGAAAGAGAAGATCTACTTCAGAGGAGACGTCACTAGATGTATGAGGTATGGGGCGCTGTATTAGGCTACATTCACACGAACATTGTGTTTTGCGGTCTGCAAATTGTGGATCCGCAAAAAAAGGATGATGTTCCGTATGGCATCTGTTTTTTTTGCAGATCCACTGTAACAATGCCTATCCTTGTCTGCAAAATATGCAGATCGGAGGCTGCAAAAACAACTGTGGTGTGAATGTAGCCTTACCCTGTATGTTCTGTAGTGATACACGTAATGTTAGGAGGGAAAAGGTTAGTTTACACAGGGTGATGTGCGCCCGACAGATTGGATCTTTTGTACAAACCAAAAGATCCAATCAGCCGATGAACGAGCGTTTTACTCGTTCGTCGGCTGATTAGGGCCACTTTTACACGGGCCGATTATCGGCACTAGCGTTCCTAGGAGCGCTTTTTCGGCCGATAATCGGCCCGTGTAAAAGGACCATTACACATCAATCTGTGTAATAGGGCCACTGATGAACTGAAAGACTTTTGACATGTCACAGAGACATATCAAAAGTTTTGATCAGTCCGGGTCTGAGTTCTAGACCCGTACCCTATCAGGAGATATAGCTTTTCCATCTCTCTCTGCAGGGGGCGGTTTATTTACCTTGTTTGGTGTGGTTTACGTTTATTAAATTATTATATTTTAATAATTTTTAGGGCCTCTAAAAGGGTTGGCTGTGACTTTAAAAAGTCGAGGCATGTGGGCCTCTTTGATTTCAAAATGCCAGGGCTGAATTTCAGTCCCAGTCCGGCCCTGCATTGATGGATGCAAAGTTGATGGCAGACATGTCCCAGGCCTAAAAGAGAGGTGGGGGGGCGAGAAAGAAAAAAGAAAAAAAAAGGGGGGGGGGAGATATTTGAGGAAAGAGAGGGAGAAAGGAAGGGGGCTGAGGTTAGAGGGTCAAGGGAGGACAGCACACAAAGCAAGAGCTATATTGAGAGAATTACAAATAGGTTGCAGTATTAACCAATTACCCGAACCAGCTAGACTAATGCGGGTAGAATATAAGAAAACACACAATACTTAACAAAAAACTGTGGAAAAAAAAAAAACACTTGGCGGATCTCGGGGTGCTCACAAGCGAGCAGACCAAAATTTGCAGGCCTATGTGGGGAGAGGAGAGACAATACGGAAACATAAAGTTCAAGCCCTTCAAATGGAGGGCAGATCTAATAGGCAAAACACAACAAGTGACATTAGGGGCTGACGGACAGGTAACCATCTGCCAGTTAGAGGCTATCCTGGGTCTGCAGGCAAATTTAGCGAGTTACACCTCACAATATAGGGTCATCAGGTTAACCCGCAGTCAACTTTTGTCACAGCGGTTTCTCTGTGAGTGTCCTGATCTGAACGAAGGCGCTCAGGCGAGGATCTCAGAGGTTGTCTGATACGTGCGCGCTCTGGATACTGAGGTGGCAGGGAGGTAGAGTAAGTAATGTCCAATCAGTCCAGAAGGGACGCAACTGGAGTATCCAAAAAGTGAGAAAGCTCCTCGGTTTGGTCGGGAGAGTGTAGAGCAAGAGAGACACCATTCTTGCGGATAATGAGATGAAACGGAAGTCCCCAGCGGTAGGTAGCTCCAGCTTCAGTGATGGTTTGCAAGAGCGGTTTGAGGACTCGTCTCATAGAAAGGGTGCGCCTCGAGACATCTACTTTCTTGGTCGTCTATTTAAAAGCATATGACGATTTAAAGAGCGTTGTGCTGTCACAGTTTCTTCCAGTTTAGAGAGGCGAGAGTCTAAGTCAGAGGAGACCTGCACCTGGGTGGCTAGTTGAGTTGAGATGTTAACCAGGTCTGTTTTGACCATAGGGACCATATGTCCTTCAGTTTAGGGCGCTTGGCCCATCTGCTGCTTGTGGAAGAGGCAGAAGATGGAGTCTCTGAGGCGCCTGAAAAGGCAGGGGTTTGAAAGATGGCGGGTGTGGGAGGAAAGTCCTGTTTAAGCCCGGTATGAATCTCCCGCCAGAGGGGAAAGAGAGCGGTATTGCCCATTAAGGGGCGACTGAGCGCCCTGTTGTGAAACTGCAACATGTGTGGAAAGAGTCGAGGCAAGGGACTTGAGTGCTGGCAGGTCTATGACTGTTTCAGGGGTGGTGGCACTCGCCCAGCTGGGAGGCAATGTGGGAGACTCCATTATTGCTGCGCCATTCTGTGGCATCTTTCTGAGTGGCTGGAGCGGGTTGTGTAGCCGCCGACTGCTTGGACAGCTGTGCATTGAGCTGGCAGGCAGAGCCCTGCGGTTCAAGAGCTGTTGCAGCCGAAAAATCCTTGGGCGCCATCTTGGATTCCATTGCTAGGTGCGTTGGCGCAGAGTTTTGGCTGAAATACCAGGTGATACGTGGATCTGGAGCCAGGTAGGAAGATCCATGACGACCTGAGCATCTGACCATTCTTCTCCAAGTGAAGAAAGGTATGAGGGAAGTGGTAAAATACTTTATAGAGAGCCCAGGGTCCGGGAGCTCTGTAAGGTGCGTGTTCACAGCAGCATGCTCAGGCCACGCCCCCTTAACTGTTTCTCTAACAGGATGGATTAACTCTGAATGTGGGTGAAGTAGAATGTGTTGCACATGGCGATACAACACCTGCCTTATATACTGAGGCACACTGGGAAAGATTTATCAAAACTGGTGTAAAGGAAAACTGGCTTAGTTGTCCATAGCAACCAATCCGATTCCACCTTTCATTTTCCAAAGCAGGCAACAGCGGTTTGATGGAGTTTGCATTTTCTCAAGCCTCCTTCAAGAGGCTTGGGAAGGAAGGCTTGAGAAAGTGCATACTGTGCAAAATGGCTGTTGCCTGCTTGCCCTTACCACGTCTTACTAACTGCTTGGACTTAAATCTTTAAAATAAAGATTTTACTGCTGCACTATACTGTATATATGATGAGCAAATAGGTTTAAAGGGAAATGTGTCACCAGTTTTAGTCTACTTTTCTGAGGACACCATACACTGGACAGATACCAGGGTCACTTCCTTAACCAATCAGATTTAGCAAAATGACTGATTTATTTTAAGTAAGTGTCCCAGACTCCCTGTGTTTTAATCAGGATCGCGGGTCACCAGTTTATATTGCCATTGCATAAAACAGAATAAAATTGGTGACAGCTTCCCTAATCTACTAGGATTAAATGCACGAGTGTTACCCATGTAAATAAAAAGCATTTCAAGCTGATTTTACAAAACAAGAACTTGTATCCACATTCTTTCCTTGTTTTATTCATACTGGATGCCAATTTATATTGCCTAAAGTGTTCTGCATTGTGACTAATTGTGCTAATTAAGACCACAGGAACAATATCAAACCATTTACATTGCAACTGGCAGTAAAAAAAAGCCCTGTCAGATACTTAAAGGTTTTGAACATACAGTAAATAAGAATAATTTCTACTTACTAACTTTTGGCCATGAGAAAAGGGACGGTTGTAAAGCCACTTGTCTGTAATAACAATAAAATAGCTTCCCGGTCTCTCGGAGCACGTAGGCACACCACCCACTAACAAAAGGAGAGTTAACACCCAGTTGTCAGTTTACTCATACATCTCCAGGAATAAGAGAACAATGGCACAATGCACAGTTCGGAGAAAGTGTTCCAGAATGTTATTTTGTGTGAGTGCAAGTATTTACTAAAATAGACATGTCAGGGAGCAGATAAGTCCGCTTCAATGTGCATATATTCTGAGATGAGAGATCTTTATAGAAGTACATTAACAATTCTAAAACAGGGTTCTACCGGGCTTTGCAGAAACTGCCAAATACTAGTCAAACTCTGTGTGATGCTGATTGACAGCTCTTAAAGAGGTTGTGCAAAATCCTAAAAAATGCCATTTAATTGTGTAAACCTTGTCTAATCTCCTACTCAGCATAATAGTGTAGGTGTCAACTTTTCTTAAGTCTTCACTTCAATCTCCATGCTCCCTCTGCACTTCATTGTGTACAACCCGAACTTCCAGGTTGTGGATCGAAATGAGCTGCAGCCACAACACTTCCCATACTGCTGTGTGCCACAACATCAGCCAGAACTGTAAATGCCCACCACACCCTCCATCATCTTTTTGCTGTCTCCTCCTAATGGTTCCTCCCATACAGCTTTGATAGAAGAAGCAGTGGACCCCCTTACCCTGCTTGTGTCATGAAAATGTATATCGGCCCATTCCAAGATCACGTGGGTCTGACATCATGATTCATGGCCATTCAGGAGGTGATTCTGATAACCTGGTCGTGATGTCAGAGGAAATAAAGTCTCCACAAAGGGCAGAGTCACGTAAACACTTTCCTGTTCTCTGGAGTGAGACAGAAAAAGTAGTGCAAGTACTTTAGTACTTAGTACCAAGTTGTAGGGCCTGGCAGGAGAAGCACAGGGAAATGGAAAAAAACTATACTAGGATAAACCCTTTAAATGGGTATTCCGGTTACCATAAATATAACTTATGTTTTAGAATAATTCATCATCAATAATTACCTAATATAATGTAAATTTCACATATTTACCGTTCAGTAGTTGTAAAAGTAGTTTTCTTCCTATGCTACCCACTGTGTTTCCTCATAAATTACCATGGTATCGACCTGTAGACCTGAGCCTTTTTTAGGTCAAGCATGCTCAGTCTGTTGCTAGTAGAAGGGGCGTGACTGGACTGTATATCAGGCAGCCAATCAATAAACATCAACACTCATGAACAAGCAGAAACTCACAGCAGGAGAGCTAGGCATTGTGGGGATTGTAGTTTTGTGAGGGAAGATCAGGCGCCATGATACTGTCAGTGTGCTGCAGGCTCACACAGGAGCTAGATAAATGGATTGCAAGGTAAAATGAAGCTCTGATTATATGTATAGGTATGGGTTCAGTTTGGGTCACAGCTTGCAGCCTTAATGCAGTTTTTTATAAATTAAGTTACTTTACCGGGATACCCCTTTAAGCTGCAGCACCAATCCAATGTTCATCACCCTTCAACTTCCCATAAATGCTGTATGGGCATGTGCTAGGTCTATCCTGGCATCCCCATGCTGTCATAGTGTTCGAAGATTGTGATGCGATTCCCTTGACCCTGACACAGTACCATACTGTTGTTAAGGCAGTAGGCTTCAAGTGAATATAAGTTACTCCAGTTGAACAACAAGCATAATGGTTGCAAACAGGAGCATTAAGCTTGATGGTTTCATCACTATTGGACATACAGCTTGATTGTTAGTCTCTAATGGGGACAGAATGTGGAGCTCACAGAGCAACTGAAGGTAAAAGCTCACACAGGACCTCCAAAGCTTTGCAGAGAGAGAAAATTTCCATAAACATCAGGCAAAAAATGCAAAGAGGGTCGCAAACATCCACGGTGGCCATCAAAATTCACACCATACAAAGAAGTGACCGACATTTAGGTAATCAACCTGTCGGTTAGAATATTGTAACCAGCACAGATTGATGTTCTTGCCAAGGGGTTATTTTTCTCTCCAACGACTCACTTCAATATTTATTGAACTATACTAGATGTAAATCGTTTAGAATGGGACTTGACTTTGAAGACACATTTTCATATTGATGATAGTGATGTTGTATTGGCTGATGTTCATAATGATCTTGATTTGTCTAATAACATGCCATCCGTTAGTTTTAACAGAAAAGGGGGAATCAGGCATGCCCACGGAGACTCAGGATTTAATTAACATGTTGAAGTCCTTTATGGTATACAATCATGATTTCTATCCTGTCCAATCTAGATCACCTACATTAGATCACTTCCAAGGGCTGATTGAGAGGGATTTGTTCATTTTTATATGACAAGTCCATTTCAGCTTGCCATAGAGCCCATCTGACCTGAACAGAATGTGGTGCCCTGGATAAGGTGTCCCAAATGCGGGATATACAGTACTAATTAAACAATTAGATGGGGCAGTTGTGGTCTTAGATAATAAAAAAGTTTATAAACAAAATATTAATACGCTACTGGACAGTGGTATTAATCAAAAATTACATCATAACCCCTCCCACTTATTCACTTATTTAAACCGAAGTTCTATTCATTGCTAGAGCAGGCCTTAAAAAGTGAGTTTATCAATTAGATGCAATCTGAGTTTATTTCGGTTGACTTATCTTAACAATAACCAGTGTAATCCTTCTTCTGTTGTCAGCCATGATCCACTTTACATGCTCTTTCTTAATTTGTCGTGAGGAGATGCAATACAGCTCAGTTACATACTGTTGCATTTCATAACGAAATGGCTATCAGCACAACATTATTAACAATGTCTTCCCATCCGGTTCATGTTGTCAACAGTTTGCCAATTGCCGAAATGATCAGAGCTAGACGTAATTGTTCTGTGGAACCAGCATTTTTAGAAGAAATGATTTGCATTGAAAGCAGATTGTCTATATGCATGTAGTACTCTAAATGAACAATGAAAAGTGCAAAATGAATCACTGCAAAAAAAAAAGAAGATCCAATTTAATACTACCTAAAAACTCATCTAATCTACAGAGCTTCTTTCAAATTTGTTTCATCATTTTTAAACATATTCCTGTTTTAAATTATGATGACACATGGCAGGAAGTTGTGATGGGGGGGGGGGGGTGTAAAATGTGTAGCTGGAAAGGTCCCTACCCTGAAAGATCAGCCTAAATCCAAATGCATATGCTTACAATGTAAAGGTAGTTATGTGTGGTCATTCAAGGTGTTTCTACCGTACTTATATGTATAATACCTCAGCTAATACAATCAACTGCTAACAGTCGTAGTTTTAAAATATTACAGCTTACAATATGTGTCTTGTACCACTAATGAGATAAAAACAGATGTCAGAAAATACTTAGCAGACATACCGTATTACAAGGCAAACGCTTCAGCAGTTACTCTCAATTTTGCCACTAATGGTAATACCTCATCATTATGGTGTCCCTGTTCGGGGGAAGGGGTCATTGTAAAAAATTACTCTTGGGAATCTTTATGGGTTTTTAAATTAAACACTTGTGTTCCATATGTCCTGAACTTCAAATATGGAATATGTGACTCTTGTATGGGTTTTCATTGGTTATCTATAAATCACAGCACCATGTCATGAGTAAGAATGTAGATTTGCAGATCCAAAATGCATACTGTGTGTAATGCATGCTGTGTGTCCTACATGTGATCTTTGGGTTCAAAGAACTAGATGTTCGTAATTTTTCTTTTATTCTTGATTTGCTATTTCCAAGCCAGTCTGTGCTTTCTATATTTGTTTTTAACAGGTGAACTGTATTGAACTGTGTTTATTTTTATTTTTTTTTACTTATAAAATGTTCAGTAGATTTTATTTCTACATGCTGGGACAATTTATCTAAGTTTTGTAATATGTGAAAAATACCATCAATTTCAGCAATGGAAATTGGTGAAAAAAGCTTTTCAAATACCATTTCACATTCTTCATGGCACCTACAGATGATCTTTCTCCCTCCCTTTAGAAGAACTTCTTCCTTAAAGTATTTTTTTTTTCAAACTTGGTCATATTGCACCACTCATTTCAAGATATATTGAACCTAGAAGAAAGGGAAAGAAGGACACAGATTGAGAAAAGAGGAAAGGTAAGGCGGGACATACCTGTATGTAGAAAAAATGACGTTTGGTAGTAGAGATGAGCGAATCATGCAAAATTTTATTCGCCGAACATTCGCCAAACTTTTCCAAAGATTCGTACATTCGGCTAATAGATTCGTTGAATTTGCGTACAAAATATACATAATTATATGGCTTTTAGCGAACATTCGTGCACTAATAACAAACGTTCAGGTAAAAACGCATGAGCGTACAAATTGCGTACGAATATGGCGGGCTTTGCTGGAGAGGAATGGTGGAGCAGGAGGAAAGCTCTGAGTCTGACCCCTGGCTACATATGGATACTGTATCAGCAGATGACAGCAGATCATCAGGCTGAGACTGAGATAAGCGTGCCATCCACTCCACTACCTCATCCACCTTCTTCTCCACTACAATTTTGCGCCTTGGTGGGTTAGCCTGGTGGAACAACGGCCAAGTATTGCGAATACCCTAGTAGATGCTCTGGCTACAGGTCCTTTGGCACTTCTGCCCTGTGCCACCTTCTCCTTTTTTTTTTAGAGCTCGAGGTCTGGCTGGAACTGGACCCCTTTTGCTTATCCATTCCAGACATTTTTCAATTCACTCTGGCCCTGCAGCTGGTCTTTGTCCCTGTATCTCCCTGTCTCTCCCTATCTCTCCCTGTCTCTCTCTCCCTGCCTGATTAATTACTAGCCCTGAACTGGCCCTGCAGTATCCTTGATATGTGTAATATGGATTCCCAGAGCAATTACACCAAATTTTCACAAAACAGGTCTCAGAACTTCACACACAGTGCTTCTGCTCGTCTCAGCAGTCGCAGCAGAAGTGATGCGTCACTGGCTTACCGATAATGAGCCAATCAGAGCAAGCCCTGCCCACTAGGTCAGGTGACTGCTTTCTTCCTGGGCTTTTGCGCACGATAAACTAACTAACAGTAAAAGTTTGCTAATGACTTGAATTCGTACGCAACAGCATATAGAGTAACTTGTACGTAGCAATAGCGTATAATTTATAGGACAAACTACGTAGCGAATGCGTACAAAGCTGAAGCGAATCACCTAATATTCGGATTCGCAGCTAAAAATTTCCAAGATTCGATACAAATCAACGAATCGGCGAATAGATTCGCTCATCTCTATTTGGTAGTCAGTTAATGAGAAGCTAATGCAAAAAAAATAAATAAATAAATAAAATAAAAAAAAGAGAGAGAAACTCCAGGTAAAGTAAAACATTATTGATGAGAATTTGTATGCATTGATATTTCTACCCCTTTAATAAAAGTTCTTTCAGCTACTTCTAAAAAAGTCTACAGAGCTTTCTTCAAAGCAGTGCCATCAAGTACCCCATTTTGTATATTGATTCAGACAGCACTATACAATGGTTTATTTGGAAGAAAGCAAAGCATACAGGCGGATAGAGGAGTTATGCCCTGAGCACAATAGTCTTAGGTGAGTGTCGCTAATGGAGGTCATTGTGCTCTACATTTCACCCTTTTAACACGAGCACTACATTAAAGCTATTCATTTTTTTACAGTTTGAAAGAATGCTCTTACAACATATTCTTGACCTGGTATTGGCTTGTCAACAGTTTTTGCAGTAAAAAGTCACACGTGTGGAGTATACATTTATACAAATTATGAAATACATTATATTGAGAATTGATGGTCCCAAGAAGATAAAGGAAGGTCAGTCAGATTACTGTAGGCATATTTAATTAGTGATCAGGGCCTGCATCAATACACTATAAGTCCATAGTCAAGGACGTAACTACCATAGCGGCAGACCATGCCACTGCTATGGGGCCCATGGCAAGAGGCGGCTCAGTCTTAGTTGGGATTATCTCCTCTTCTACTGGAGGTGAAAACGTGGTCAGGACTCTACCCTGTAAAGGAACAACTTTTAGCAAATGAAGCAGTGGAAAAATGGCCCAAGGGTCATTGAAAGGGGTTTAGGCAGAAACCCTTCTGTCCTGTGTGGGGGGCCTGGTTTGATCCTTGCTATGGGGCCCTTACTTCTCTATGTATGCCACTGGTTGAGTAAATCACCTTCCAAAAAAGCTCTGACATAGCCTATACTAATGACTACTAGAGACCATAATAAAGGTTTGTTTCTTTGTTTTATTAGAACCGTCGCTTTTACAGTACGCTCTCCTAGATCATAGACGGTATCACATCTTTACAAGATTTATCAGTGACAGTATTTATTATACTAATGACTACCAAGTATCTGGTATGATATTAGTTGGTGATTACTTTTGAACATTGCCACTTATAGTCCAAAGATTGTCAAGTACTAGGGAATCTTATGTGTTAAAGAATTTGTTGACCATACCTTGAGCTTTGCACCATAAATTGAAATAGGAAAATGTATTCAATTCATAACTTTCAAGTTTTGCAACAAATCAGAGGGATTTGCTTTATGAAAAATCAATGCAGAAGGGAATTGTTACCGATTCAATTGTTAGTTATAAATGATATTGTCAATTGTTAGTTATAAATGATAATGACCCAAGGAGGAATAAAAAAAACTAAAATAAAAATGTTTGATATACACTGTAGCTTCAGATACTGGCGTTACTTAATCCGAAATGTGAGGGAATGTAGAAATCCACAACGATGGCCGCACATCTTGCTTCTTTCCCTTTTTTGTTACTTGTACTTTACATTTGTAGTGTACATTAAATAATTTTTACTCTTTTCTTCACACAATTACAGAGAACAAAGATGATTCACACTATCGCGGCATGTGGTGCATAAGTGCATATACATGTAATATTGCATTATGAGCTTCCAGCCATGACAAATAGCCCACTGAAGCAATCCAAATGGTTGGGCTGAGACACAGAACGGTATACAAGGCAATGGTAGCTGCTAACAATTTATCCATTTGTTTCTTTTATTGCAGCCATTGAAATAGACAAGTCACAGGCTATTGATGAAATAGCAATGGCTGTAACAAGTACTGTAGTGTAATACAATAGCCATGAACTGCATGGCCTAATAACATTCACAGAAAGCTTGCTTTACGTTGGAGACATAGTGTGATTACATAAATACAACACACTCACACACTTTCCACATGACTATAAATTATGTATGCGGCCTCTCAGGAGTGTAGGCAAACATTGTAATTCTATCAAAATGTAATTGACCGCAAGAAAATGTAATATCAATTTTACAAGGTATCGAGAAAAAAGGAATTAGGTTACAAATAGTACAGTATAATATATTCATGAGCTACTGTTTTGCTTCTTTGCTACACAAACTATTAAATCATAGACTGCACTCTGTCAGTGTTTAATTCTAACAATGCTGAAGCTGGAAGCTGGCTCCCTCTAAATTTCAATTAGTTGGAGCAACTTCAAGTTCAGAGGAGGAAAAGACTCAAAGGAAATTTACACCTGTGAATTCAAAGCATAGCACTTAGAAATTCAGGTAACACTAAATGCTTTTCCAGGACTGTAAATGCAAAATTTAGCTCATTTTACTAGCAATTGTGAAGGGAAACAAAAATGCTATATGCTTTGCATAGTATACAGTATGTTGCATACAAGTGTGTATAAGTTGCATACAAGAGTTGACACGTTGAATGTTGAGGCAAAGCAAGGTTTGTTAAAAGGAACTTGAAGGGATATGAAATACAACTCTTGTAATGAATTACATAGTTCACAAAAGTAGACTTGCTCCTACACTCCCCAGCAAACTCACTGGTGTAGTTACACCTGCCTACAGCTCAGAATACTATCCAAGGTTTCTTCTTATCTCCTATCTTCTTATCTCCTATTGGCAACTACAGTAGCTCTAGCTCTCTATCTACCCTCCAGGACCACGCATGTGATTATGTATCTAGTTGATTTTTTTTAAGTGTTCTCGCTTTGAGCTATTCAGATATAAGTCACTCAGATTATATGTTATATACCGTTCACACTTAACCATGGTTGTAGATATAAGGGCTAAAAGATAAAAATCCGATAGATAGATATTTACCTGCAAATTTGAAAATATTAGGCAATACCTGTGCCTCTCTCCATAATCTTAACAGGTAGACGACTCCATTCTTCAACCTTAGGAATATACCTTCCTGACCGGCTATTTGCTATTGATTTACTGTTTATTACTGATCGATGATGACTGATCTACATGTATATTCCTATTAATTTATATAACGAATTCCTTTGTACTTTTTGTCTTATTATAGGGTTTGAAAAAGGTCAGAAATGACCAAAACGTCACACTGTTCACCTTGAGTTGCCTTGCATAAGAAAAATAAAAATACACTTTGCTAAATTTAAAGGGGTTGTTCCATTACATTTACTTACACAGAATGGCACCACCGGGTGCATAGCAATGTGTATGTCACATCTTCTGTATTGCACAATAAAAGATATAATAAAATATTTATAAAAATGAGAGGGGTGTACTCACTTTTGTGAGATACTGTAGACAGCAACAGTGGCAACATGGGGCACCACCAGCAAGGCGAGGTTTATTCATGGGATTCAGCCGGTGTGAAAATCCTCCTGAATCCAGGCTTGGTTCGTTTTGACAAAAGTGATGTTTTGGAAACCACACCCCATAACACCTCCCCCCCCCCCACCCTTACCCCACAGCTGTAAATAAATGCTCCAAGATGACACTGGAGGCTGGGTAAGAAAGAAGATAGAGAGCATGATGTGCCAGTTTGGGCCACTGTTCCAGTCTGTCTGCGCAGAAATCCATGGGGTCAGGAAACTGGGTATACAACAGAGATTGGTCATAGTTTAGGTAGGGACAGGGGCCTGCCTTTCAGACATGCTTGTGCCAGGTGTCCGCCCACTGTAAGTTGCAACAAGTTACGTACACAGTGTTTCCTGGAAATAACATACTTTTCCTCCCTATCTGCAAGATGAAAACATTCCCTCAACTTGCCCGGGTGGCGAGGTGCTAGTAGCACGGCTATCCAGTGATCATCAGGTCACCATTCTGGCCCAGGAGTCAGTTTCTCCACCCCCACCCCCATTGAGATGATTGGATGTTGTGGCCGCTTTCACCATCATCATCATCATCTTTTTTTCTCCTGCAATTCCAACTCCTCTTCAAGTATAATGGGTCCCCAACAGCTACAGTGCCACCTGTTGCATGAGCAACAGTGTCTCTTCAAAAATACATATAAGGAAGATGAGAGACCACTCCAGCATGAACGGCATGAGCTGCTACTGCCCACCCTGGAAACAACACATGCCCCAAGTCTGGTGCATGAACAAATTGTTCACGGCTTTTTGCACATGTACAGATGCTCAAGCATGTGCAATACTGAATTCCAGTGAGTTGGAAAGTCGCATATTAAGCGGGGTAGCTGCATACCATTCTGACACTGCAAGTGCAGGATAGTGTTGCTCACCACATGAGAATGGATGAAAAGAGGGGCAGTCTCCTGTACTTTGCCAGCACCTTGGCAAGCCAGTGCATTTTTTAGAAGACTATGCAGGGAGCATGTGGCCAATCAGCTTCAACATGATGTGGCAACACTTGACTTGACACAAGTGATAGGAAGGATGCGTAGTATGAGCGATGCTGTGAATAGCTGCTGTTGGGGATGGGACCATGTCCATGGAGGAGGAGGTGGAGGAGGTAGTGCCTGGTGTGGAGCAAGACCCATGATATAGTGGGAGGTGGTCAAAAGCACCTGGCTATTTTGCTGGGGTGCTGCCTCTCCATTGCCGGAAAAAAGATTGATCCAGTGGGCCATAAAAGACATGTACTGTCTCTGCTAGTAACAGAGTTCCACCCATTCTCTGCAATGTGAAAGTACAAGACTCTACTACAATGTTACTACAGCAACTGCACTGCCAGCAATGTAGCCAGGTGCAGGTTTAGCTTGTAGACAAGCTAATTGCTGGTGTAGAAAAGTTTTTTCATGTCCAGACATTGTTATAGATGTTTCACAAAGACAAGGAGTAGTCTTAGCAGGAGAAGAAGAACATGATGATGATGGTGACAAAGATACAGTACTGCTTGGGGATGCAGGTTGGCTGTCACAAAGAGGACCAGGAAAAGAAGGACAAACTTGCTCTGATTGGGAATGCTAGCCAGTTGTATTTTTCCTTAAGGATCCAGTGATGCCACCTCATGTGCTGTAATAGACCTCTGGTACCTATAATTGTGTTTCAATGGCAACAGCTTATTTTAATCCTGCAGATCTTGCGCACCACTATGGTTTCGTGTGGTTGCATTGTAGAGAAAAAGCACCATATGGGAGTTACTGGCACAGAGCTACAGGCAGCCAAGGGCCTTACCTCTGGTACGTTTTGGGCCTAACCTAACAACAGCATCAGCGGCATCACCAGACCCCGAACTATAAGTGGCTCTGGCTGTTCTTTGGGAGGTATGTGGCCTTTGCCGTCGGGGCAGCCCAAATGGTGAGGGTTCTCACACAAGTCGTCAACAGGGAGACTCTCTTGACTATCTGCCGTAGGGCATGGTGGGGTTTTCTTGCCACTTCTTAGGGGCTGCAAGGAGGAACGCTGTGACCCCTGACTCCACAGCATGGTGTCAGACTCTGAAGTCACCTCCACGTCATCCTTCTTTGACTGAGAGGAGGAGGGAGCCATCCAATCCACAATCTCATCTTCTTTCACTTCAACTATAATGTTATGCCTTTCCGAGGCCAGAAGGGAGAACTGCAGCTTACTACTAGTACTTTTGGCTGGATAGTTGGTGCTGCTACTACACACATTCTGGCTCTGGGTCTTTCATTTGGAACCCTTCCGAGGCCCAGACATCTGGGCCTCTCAAATGTTGTGCACTACTCTGTGTATTGGTGTAGAAAACACGTATATGCTGCTTAATTAAAGGCTATGTACCCCTTTGGGGCTATTTTTTATTATTGCATTGCACTAATTTTGAGCTAAAAATATTTTTTTTATTGTTTTTTATTAAAAATATGGCATTCTTTTTGCTGTACAGAGCTGACATGCTCTAGTAGCACGGACCAACTCCTTATCTCTCCTCTCTGACTTATAAACACTGATTATACAGTAGCTCAGTTGTTATCTTACTAATAGCAACATGGCTTAAGTAAGTGTTTCTGACCTCTCAGTAGTTTAGAGATAAGGTTTATTAGATGACAGGCACAAAGTGAACGTCACACAACTAGAAAAAACTGTTGACTCTTTGTGACAGAGCTGATCAATATTTTACATAAAGGCCATTTGAAAAAAATATTTTTAGGCAAAAATGAGAAACATGCAATCAATAAAAAAAAACAATTGCCTCCGAACATGTACATAGCCTTCAAATTGGACCCCCCCAAAAAAAATAAATAAATAAGTTGCACCTGGAGAAATAAATGAACATTAACAGGCTAGGCCTCACAATCAATTTCACTCACAGGTAGATTGTTGCTTTACCTTGTGTATTAATACAGTAATTAGAGATTAGCGAATCTATTCGTCGATTCGTTGATTCATATCGAATCTTGGGATTTTTCAGCTGCAAAGCGAATCCGAATTTCCTTGGATTCGCTTCGTATTATTCGTAAACGTACGCAAACTCACTAACTATACGTACGATACGTATGAACCGTACGAAAAGTACACATTATGCGTGAGCTGGACAAGTTCACAAGAGCAGGAAAGTAAAGATATGCCCCCCTCCGAACTTAAAAAAAACAGTCCACCAGGGATCTAACTATTTGCACACCGGGGATCTAACTATTTGCACTCCTCCCTCAGTACTCCACCCTCCTCTGAGCCACACAGTCTGAACCAGTTTAGATCAGTGCTGACCTGGAAGCAAGCAAGGAAGCAAGCATGGCTCCAAAAAAGAAGCGTGACCTGCTGTGGCCCAACTGGAATGAGATGTGTTTTCAGGACGATTTTCCAGAACCACCGCCCGCTACAGACATCAGGGCATCACAGGTTAAACTGTGCCAGAGAAACCCAGCTTCAGTGCCTGCCTGGCCATCCTCATCATCAACTGAAGCTGCGACTAGTGAGGCAGCTGGAGCATCTGCTGGTGTTCGCTCGGCTGGAGGGTCCGCTCTGTCTTGTTGAGCAGAAGTGGCTGGAGTGTCCACTTCGCCACCCAGGAGGAGTTCAAGCCAGAACCAAATTTCCCATGCACAGACCCCCTGGGAGTATAAAACCGGGGTGGAGGACTGGGTCATAGAAGTTCTTGACCACCTAGTATTTCGTGGGCCGCCGGTCGGTGAAACAGCCGTACCTGCCGCAAGCTTGTCACAGCCTGTACGTGGGGGGTCAGGTGGAGTACACCCCAATGGAGTCCATGAAAGGACCATTTGCAACCGGGGTTACCCTCCTTTTCAAGCCCCTGGTGCCTTCAAGTGATGCAGAAGTGTGGCCGGATGAACCACCAGGTCCAGGACGCTTCTGCTGCCTGCATGAATTCCCACATGGCGTCCTCCGGTTCTGTGAAAAGCCTCAGCCGGAGCCTCTGATTCCAGGACTGCCAGCACCACCACCACGACAGTCCTTACAGCTGGGTCAGCTGACTACATCATCCTTCACCTTTCAGTCAACGGTCATCAACCAATACTACCAGCTGCCGTGGAAGGTGAAGTCAGCAGCAGCCGGGGAAGCTGGGTCTTCTTCCCTGGATCATGCAACCTTTCCGGAACTGCTGCAGCCAGAGGTTCTTACTCCAGCTGTCCCGGCAGGAGGATCCAGAAAAGATGAAGTGTCTGCAACACTCGCCAGCGTGACCACCACCCGGACCAGGTCAAGTTCGAATTCTGGAACAAGAGGGCAGTGGAGCTCCACCACCGCAGCGAGCGTGGCCTACAAGAGGCAGGAGCATCCTCTTATGACTTTTAGCAGCAGCTCGAGTGAGGAGGATTTCAAGTCCCTCATCTGAGGAACCAACTACGGGCTGGCTGCTGTCCAGGACACTGCTGGAGGAGTCAAGAGGACCTATGGGAGCCACACCATAGTCTGCACCTGATGGGTGAGATGCTAGTTGGCAGTTGTTTTTGTTTAGTTTGTGTTGCCCCCGTTTGACTCTCACCCAGATGGGCATGGCTGTCAGGACTCCCCCATTCTTCAGAAAATTCCCTGTTGCGCCAAAGTGCGCCAATTTTCCTTTTTACCCCCTTCTCAGGTTATTTGGGAACCACTTTTGCAAAAAGGGTTCTCTATTTGCTGCTAATTATTATCAGTGTGGATTACACTTGAGATTACCTGTTTGGATTACAATTTTACCTCACGTGGATTACAATTGAATTTTGGAATATTTGTTCCAGACAGACTGTTTTATCATTGCCAAGCCAACTAGGAGCCATAAGGAGAGACTCAAACATATATCTGAGCCTTTTATGCTTGCACATGTGAAATTGATTGCATTAAAATGTTTGCATACTTATGTCTTTGCTGTATTTTAGCTACACTGTTTTTAATGGTATAGCACTTTAGCCCATTGTGTGTATTCTTTTTCTGGTACTGCAATGTGTCTTATTAATGCACTTATTGTACAGTGTTTTTAGTAAATTATTAACTTATTAAAAGCTAACAGCAGTGAGCACCTTATTTTTCTAGTTCATATAAACAACGATTGTGGGTTTTTTATGTAGATTCGACCGAATAAGTTCGTGCGAATACGAATCTTGTCAGATATTCGGTGAATATTTGTCGAATAAAAATTTGAATGATTCGCTCATCTCTAATATATAATTATTCCTTTGTGGAAACTGAACATACGGAAATGGATGATTGACTGGCCCTTAATATTGCGGTAACACTAACTGGTAAATTGTTAGCCTAGCTTGTCTGCTGATATACTGATCATCTACAGTGCCTTGCGAAAGTATTCGGCCCCCTGGAACTTTTCAACCTTTTGCCACATTTCAGGCTTCAAACAAATAGATAGAACATTTAAAATTTTTGGTAAAGAATCAACAACAAGTGGGTCACAATTGTGAAGTGGAACGAAATTTATTGGATCATTTAAACTTTTTTTGTAATGATAAAACTGAAAAGTTGGGCGTGCAAAATTATTCGGCCCATTTACTTTCAGTTCAGAAAATTCACTCCAGAAGTTCATTGAGGATCTCTGAATGATCCAATGTTGTCTTAAATGACTGATGAAGATAAATAGAATCCACCTGTGTGTAATCAAGTCTCCGTATAAATGCACCTGCTTTGTGATAGTCTCAGGGTTCTGTTTAAAGCACAGAGAGCATCATGAAGACCAAGGAACACACCAAGCAGGTCCGTGATACTGTTGTGGAGAAGTTTAAAGCTGGATTTGGATACCAAAAGATTTCCCAAGCTTTAAACATCCCAAGGAGCACTGTGCAAGCGATCATATTGAAATGGAAGGAGTATCAGACCACTGCAAATCTACCAAGACCCGGCCGTTCCTCTAAACTTTCACCTCAAACAAGGAGAAGACTAATCAGAGATGCAGCCAAGAGGCTCATAATCACTCTGGATGAACTGCAGAGATCTACAGCTGAGGTGGGAGAGTATGTCCATAGGACAACAATCAGTCGAACACTTCACAAATCTGGCCTTTATGGAAGAGTGGCAAGAAGAAAGCCATTTCTCAAAGATATCCATAAAAAGTCTTGTTTACAGTTTGCCACAAGCCACCTGGGAGACACACCAAACATGTGGAAGAAGGTGCTCTGGTCAGATGAAACCAAAATCAAACTTTTTGGAAACAATGCAAAACGATATGTTTGGCATAAAAGCAGCACTTCTCATCACCCTGAACACACCATCCCCACTGTCAAACATGGTGGTGGCAGCATCATGGTTTGGGCCTGCTTTTCATCAGCAGGGACAGGGAAGATGGTTAAAATTGATGGGAAGATGGATGGAGCCAAATACAGGACCATTCTGGATGAAAACCTTTTGGAGTCTGCAAAAGACATGAGACTAGGACGGAGATTTATCTTCCAACAAGACAATGATCCCAAACATATAGCAAAATCTACAATGGAATGGTTCAAAAATAAACTTATCCAGGTCTTAGAATGGCCAAGTCAAAGTCCAGACCTGAATCCAATTGAGAATATGTGGAAAGAGATGAAAACTGCTGTTCACAAACGCTCTCCATCCAACCTCAAAGAGCTCGAGCTGTTTTGCAAGGAAGAATGGGCAAGAATTTCAGTCTCTAGATGTGAAAAACTGATAGAGACATATCCCAAGCGACTTGCAGCTGTAATCGCAGCAAAAGGTGGCGCAACAAAGTATTAATGCAAGGGGGCCGAATAATTTTGCATGCCCCACTTTTAAGTTTTATTATTACAAAAAAGTTTAAATGTTCCAATAAATTTCGTTCCACTTCACAATTGTGACCCACTTGTTGTTGATTCTTCACCAAATATTTAAAATGTTATATCTTTTTGTTTGATGCCTGAAATGTGGCAAAAGGTTGAAAAGTTCCAGGGGGCCGAATACTTTCACAAGGCACTGTATATGCTGTTTTAATTAAATTCAACAAGTCCAAAGAAATTTTAAATTGCAACCATGTGGAGAAATAAATGAACATTAACAGATGATTAAGGGCCAGGCCTCAAGCTCAATTTATCATTATCACTCGCAGGTAGATTGCTGCCCTACTCTGTGACTTGTAGTAATCACATATATATGTTGATTCAATTAAATTTAACAATCCCCCAAAATAATTTCAATTGAGACTGTGTGAAAACTGAATATACATAAATGGATGATTGAGACTTGACGCTCAGTTTCTTGATAATTCACAGTGGTGGATTGTTGCTATACTTTGTGTATTGTAGTAATTACACATATATGCTGGTTTAATTAGATTTAACAATCCCCCAAAAATTTCAAATTCCAGCTGTGTGGAAACTAAATATATGTAAACAGATGACTGAGACTCGACTTCATGTATATACGCAGCTTAATTAAATTGAGCCCCACAAAAAAGGATTTCTGTGAAAATGGGGGGAAAATATGAAAGTATTTGCTTGCAAGTAGCTACTTTTGAGGTGCATCTGCACTTGTGATAGCAGGCTCAGTTAGCCACAGGTCCTGTCTCCTTTCTCCCTGGCTATCAGCTTCCCTGCTTCTCTGTCTTGTATGCAACACACACAATTCTTTTTTGCAATCATAACCTTTCCCTTCACTCTTCCTGGCAATAAGCTTGATTGATTTCTGCCTGTACCTGATTGTTTTTTTCACTGTCCCTTACTCCTTTACATTGTTTTCCTAGCAGGCACTGTAACATCCAATCACAGCCCAGCACACAATGGTGTTCTGCTCATTCTGATAGGGCCTGCTGCAGCACTGATTGGCTTCCAGACCGACAGACAGCCTGGAGGAGCCAGGGCAAGCCCCACCCCCCACTTCCTCTCAGGGCCATTTGAGAACCCTTAGTGTTTTTCTCCTGTCGACATATGCACTAAAATGGTACAACACACCATTTTAGTGGAATTGTCTGAAACTAGCCTGAAAATAACTGTCCTTGTCTGCTGTCTGAAAAATAGCAAAGTTCAGGCCAAACCATGTTCAGTCTGAACTAGTTCTCTTATCCTTATTCCACTACTCTATAGATGACTACAAATAATTAAAATCCCAATTCATAACATTGTACATAAAAATATACAGTACAGACTAAAAGTTTGGACACACCTTCTCATTCAAAGAGTTTTCTGTATTTTCATGACTATGAAAATTGTAGATTCACACTGAAGGCATCAAAACTATAAATTAACACATGTGGAATTATATACTTAACAAAAAAGTGTGAAACAACTGTAAATATGTCTTATATTCTAGCCACCTTTTGCTTTGATTACTGCTTTGCACACTCTTGGCATTCTCTTGATGAGCTTCAAGAAGTAGTCACCTGAAATGCTATTCCAACAGTCTTGAAGGAGTTCCCAGAGATGCTTAGCACTTGTTGGCCCTTTTGCCTTCACTCTGCGGTCCAGCTCACCCCAAACCATCTCGATTGGGTTCAGGTCTGGTGACTGTGGAGGTCAGGTCATCTGGCGTAGAACCCCATCACTCTCCTTCTTAGTCAAATAGCCCTTACACAGCCTGGAGGTGTGTTTGGGGTCATTGTCCTGTTGATAAATAAATGATGGTCCAACTAAACGCAAACCGAATGGAATAGCATGCCGCTGCAAGATGCTGTGGTAGCCATGCTGGTTCAGTATGCCTTCAATTTTGAATAAATCCCCAACAGTGTCACCAGCAAAGCACCCCCACACCATCACACCTCCTCCTCCATGCTTCATGGTGGGAACCAGGCATGTAGAGTCCATCCGTTCACCTTTTCTGCGTCGCACAAAGACACGGTGGTTGGAACCTAAGATCTCAAATTTGGACTCGTCAGACCAAAGCACAGATTTCCACTGGTCTAATGTCCATTCCTTGTGTTCTTTAACCCAAACAAGTCTCTTCTGCTTGTTGCCTGTCCTTAGCAGTGGTTTCCTAGCAGCTATTTTACCATGAAGGCCTGCTGCACACGGTCTCCTCTTAACAGTTGTTGTAGAGATGTGTCTGCTGCTAGAACTCTGTGTGGCATTGACCTGGTCTCTAATCTGAGCTGCTGTTAACCTGCGATTTCTGAGGCTGGTGACTCGGATGAACTTATCCTCCACAGCAGAGGTGACTCTTGGTCTTCCTTTCCTGGGGCGGTCCTCATATGAGCCAGTTTCTTTGTAGCACTTGATGGTTTTTGCGACTGCACTTGGGGACACTTTCAAAGTTTTCCCAATTTTTTCGGACTGACTGACCTTCATTTCTGAAAGTAATGATGGCCACTCATTTTTCTTTACTTAGCTGCTTTTTTCTTGCCATAATACAAATTCTAACAGTCTATTTAGTAGGACTATCAGCTGTGTATCCACCTGACTTCTGCCCAACACAACTCATGGTCCCAACCCCATTTATAAGGCAAGAAATCCCACTTATTAAACCTGACAGGGCACACCTGTGAAGTGAAAACCATTTCAGGTGAATACCTCTTGAAGCTCATCAAGAGAATGCCAAGAGTGTGCAAAGCAGTAATCAAAGCAAAAGGTGGCTACTTTGAAGAACCTAGAATATAAGACATATTTTCAGTTGTTTCACACTTTTTGTTAAGTATATAATTCCACATGTGTTAATTCATAGTTTTGATGCCTTCAGTGTGAATCTATAATTTTTATAGTCATGAAAATACAGAAAA
>ONZH01020903.1:0-65039 GCA_900303285.1 Rhinella marina | reverse complement strand
AGTTCAAGATACACAGCCGTGTACTAACTGTTCAGACGGTGGTATTAACACCAGGTATTTAAATTATTTTGCAAGAGAACGCACAGTACAGTTGCCAATTATAAGGCCTATATATTTTATAGTTCAAGGTACACAGCCGTGTACTAACTGTTCAGATGGTGGGTATTAAACACCAGGTATTTAAATTAGTTTGCAAGAGAACGCACAGTACAGTTGCCAATTATAAGGCCTATATATTTTATATTTCAAGGTACACAGCCGTGTACTAACTGTTCAGACGGTGGGTATTAACACCAGGTATTTAAATTTTCAGGTACCCGTGTCTAACTGTTCAGACGGTGGGTATTAACACCAGGTATTTAAATTAGTTTGCAAGAGAACGCACAGTACAGTTGCCAATTATAAGGCCTAAATATTTTATAGTTCAAGGTACACAGCCGTGGTACTAACTGTTCAGACGGTGGGTATTAACACCAGGTATTTAAATTATTTTGCAAGAGAACGCACAGTACAGTTGCCAATTATAAGGCCTATATATTTTATAGTTCAAGGTACACAGCCGTGTACTAACTGTTCAGACGGTGGGTATTAACACCAGGTATTTAAATTAGTTTGCAAGAGAACGCACAGTACAGTTGCCAATTATAAGGCCTATATATTTATAGTTCAAGGTACACAGCCGTGTACTAACTGTTCAGACGGTGGGTATTAAACACCAGGTATTTAAATTAGTTTGCAAGAAGAACGCACAGTACAGTTGCCAATTATAAAGGCCTATATATTTTATAGTTCAAGGTACACAGCCGTGTACTAACTGTTCAGACGGTGTAACACCGGTAGTTAATTAGGTGCCCTACTGTTCAGAGGTATTTAAATTAGTTTGCAAGAACGCACAGTACAGTTGCCAATTATAAGGCCTATATATTTTATAGTCAAGTACACAGCCGTGTATAACTGTTCAGAGTGTATTAACACCAGGTATTTAAATTAGTTTGCAAGAGATCGCACAGTACAGTGCCAATTATAAGGCCTATAATTTATAGTTCAAGGTACACAGCGTAACTGTTCAGACGGTGGGTATTAACACAGGTATTTTAAATTAGTTTGCAAGAGAACACACAGTACAGTTGCCAATTATAAGGCCTATATATTTTATAGTTCAAGGTACACAGCAGTAGTGCCAAATATAGTTTGGTATTAGCAAGCACCTAATACACCACTAATGCCTCTCTCTGTCCCTACTCCAGCAGCTATCCCTGAAACAGCAGCCGTTTTCTGTAAAGTCTATATTGTAGTAAAGCTATCACTGTACTGCACTATAGTAGCCCTGATAAGGGCTTTTAATCACGCTCCTGCCTGTCCAACAGCTAAAACCTGTCTCTCCCTTCTCCAGCCTCTGTCCCTGACTAAGTTCACACAGCATATGCGTACGAGCAGGAAGAGCTGAGTTTTTAATATTCGAGGTCACATGGTTTTTCCAGCCAATCCATGTAGACGCCGTTTTCGCGCTGCCAGCGTGCTCAGCGTGCCTGTCATACCCCCCCTGCATGGTGATTGGTGGAAAAAGAGCGCCAGGGAAGGTGGGAGGGGAAACGAATTCTAAGTGCGCCATCGCCGTTATACTCGAACGAAATCGAGTACGCCGAATAGCGTAGTATTCGATCGAATACCAGCTCGATCGAACACTACTCACTCATCTCTATTCAGCACCAAATATTCTTTCAGTTCTGCACGTGCTTTATTTAGTTCTATTTTGCACTGTTCCATGGGGTTCCTAGCTGATTCTCCTTCCCAGTACATAACTTTTTGTTCTAATAACACTTCTTTTCGTCAGCTTGGCATCAGCGTGTCGCCCTTAAATTTTTGGGACGGTCAGCTCGGCAGCAGCGTGTCACCCTTAAATTTTTTTTACGGTCTGCTCGTCAGCAGCATGTCACCCTTAACTTTTTTTACGGTCTGCGCAGCAGCACGTCACCCCTATTGTTTTGGAGTGTCAGCAGCAGGCCATCAATGATAATTTTTCACGGGTGTGTCTGATGCCCTCCTTTATGTGTAATAAAGGGTGTATTGGAGTGCCTGTTCCTTGTAATTTTTGGCAGCCCTTTAACATAGTGCATAGGCTTTATGAGTGTTGGAGTCCCACAATTATACCACAATGTGAATGAGGCCCTCCTTTATGTGATATACCTGTTGTATGGTAGTGCCTCATCCGTGTAATTTTTGGCAGCACTTGCACTTAATGTACAAGTAAATCTATGTTTCCTAACAATATTTCCTGTAAAATCAATGTTATCTTGGTTTTTTGGGGGGTATTTTTGTCATTCTGCAAAAGTGACGTAATATTTGGGCATAAACTTTAATAGCAGCGACTTCGGTGTCCAAGATGCATCCAGACATCCTCCCCATGCTGTTCCCTAAACATTTCTGTCGTGTTTCCACCATTTTCTGACGTTGGACCAGACACCCTCCCCTCATCCGAGCAGGGGGTGCCTGGTCTTCTCCCATTGACTTCCATTATACTCGGGTGCTCAGCCGAGCACTCGAGCCCCACCTAGTGTTTGGCCAGAGCACCCGAGCACCCGAACATCGGGGTGCTCGATCATCACTACTGATGACCTATTCTCAGGTGGATAGGAAAGAGCTGCCACCTTGAAGTGAATGTGGAAAGCGGAACAATAAGAGGATGTGCTCAATAAGTAATCTACCTGAATATGAAAACACATTTTTTAAACAAAATTGAACTTATGACTTTTTAATATAATCCCCTTTGACTTCAGCATACTTATTCGCCTTCAGTGATCAGATGCCCTCAGAATAGAAGAATATTTCTTTAGGTTCCGAAAGACTGGACTCTAGAGTGGATGGTTAAGCTTGATGAAGCTGCATTCCCTTGTGATTTTCAAAGCTTGTGGTCTGGCGCATTGTCGTGAAACAGCAGCACACCTGTCGACAGCTTCCCACGGCATTTCTTTTTGATTGCCTCACATAATGCCTTCAATGTTGAAACATAGGTGTATATAGTAATTGTTGTCTTGAGTGACATGAATTTTAGTAATAAAACGCCGTCTATATCCCAAAAAACTGTCATGATTTTTTCCAGCTAACTGTTGCACACTAAATTTCTTAGAAACTGGTGACTAGAGATGAGCGAACATGCTCGTCCAAGCTTGGTGCTCGTTCGAGCATTAGGGTACTCGTAACTGCTCGATGCTCGGACGAGTATCTCGCCATGCTCGAGGAAATGGCAACTTCCGCATCGTGCTTTTTTGGCGCCTAAAAACACAGCCAATCACAAGCCAGGAGACTCTACAGTACACCCAGCATCACGTGGGGCCCTTACATGTCGATAGCAGGGGTTGGCTGGCCTGATCAGGTGACCCTGGAATATACTACCGACTGGCCGCGGCGCTCGGCTCAGATGCCGTCTGGATGTCGTTAGGGATAGAGCTGCTGCCTTTCAGGGACAGTGTTAGGGCCTGCATTTAGTTGTCTGTTAGGCAGGGATCACCCACAAAGAACCCAACAGCCCTTCTAAGGGCTAGAAGACATTTTATTTTTTTTGTCACTTGGCTGGCTGGCACTAGTAGTGCAGCTATCGCCATATCTAACCCTGTTTTTTTTTTTTTGTTCTATCTCAGTGATACAAATCCATTGCACACAGCACTGTGGAACCATTCTGTGTGTCACAGTTCAGCACTGACTCACTCCAATCCATATATACTGTCCAGGTGACACTTTCTGTACGTCACACAATACAACCAAGTCATTTGCTACCAATATCATCTACCGCTTGATCCAGAAAATTCTCTGTGTGACATTTGTCTGGGTCACAGACTAAATAGCCACCGTTAACAGGGTGTCAGTCAGTTCTACCATATTTCATGCACGTCACGTTCCCAAAAAAACAAAATATAAAAAAAAAAATTATTATTTCAGTTGTTTTAGCTCAGTGATACAAATCCATTTTACTCAGCTGCGTGTAACCTTTCTGTGTGTCACAGTTCAACACATTCGCTCCCATCCGTATATACTGTCCAGGTGACACTTTCTGTACGTCACACAATACAACCAAGTCATTTGCTACCGATATCATCTACCGCTTGATCCAGAAAACTCTCTGTGCGACATTTCTCTGGGTCGCAGACTAAATAGCCACCGTTAACAGGGTGTCAGTCAGTCCTACCATAGTTCCTGCACGTTACGTTCCCAAAAAAACAAAATTGTAAAAAAAATATAAAAAAACAAATATAAAAAAAAATTATTTTTTCAGTTGTTTTAGCTCAGTGATACAAATCCATTTTACTCAGCTTTGTGTAACCTTTCTGTGTGTCACAGTTCAGCACATTCGCTCCCATCCGTATATACTGTCCAGGTGACACTTTCTGTACGTCACACAATACAACCAAGTCATTTGCTACCAATATCATCTACCGCTTGATCCAGAAAATTCTCTGTGTGACATTTGTCTGGGTCACAGACTAAATAGCCACCGTTAACAGGGTGTCAGTCAGTTCTACCATATTTCCTGCACGTCACGTTCCCAAAAAAACAAAATATAAAAAAAAAAAATATTATTTCAGTTGTTTTAGCTCAGTGATACAAATCCATTTTACTCAGCTGCGTGTAACCTTTCTGTGTGTCACAGTTCAGCACATTCGCTCCCATCCGTATATACTGTCCAGGTGACACTTTCTGTACGTCACACAATACAACCAAGTCATTTGCTACCAATATCATCTACCGCTTGATCCAGAAAACTCTCTGTGCGACATTTCTCTGGGTCGCAGACTAAATAGCCACCGTTAACAGGGTGTCAGTCAGTTCTACCATATTTCCTGCACGTCACGTTCCCAAAAAAACAAAATAAATAAAAAAAAAAAATTATTATTTCAGTTGTTTTAGCTCAGTGATACAAATCCATTTTACTCAGCTTTGTGTAACCTTTCTGTGTGTCACAGTTCAACACATTCGCTCCCATCCGTATATACTGTCCAGGTGACACTTTCTGTACGTCACACAATACAACCAAGTCATTTGCTACCAATATCATCTACCGCTTGATCCAGAAAACTCTCTGTGCGACATTTCTCTGGGTCGCAGACTAAATAGCCACCGTTAACAGGGTGTCAGTCAGTCCTACCATAGTTCCTGCACGTTACGTTCCCAAAAAAACAAAATTGTAAAAAAATATAAAAAACAAATATAAAAAAAAAAATTATTTTTCAGTTGTTTTAGCTCAGTGATACAAATCCATTTTACTCAGCTTTGTGTAACCTTTCTGTGTGTCACAGTTCAGCACATTCGCTCCCATCCGTATATACTGTCCAGGTGACACTTTCTGTACGTCACACAATACAACCAAGTCATTTGCTACCAATATCATCTACCGCTTGATCCAGAAAATTCTCTGTGTGACATTTGTCTGGGTCACAGACTAAATAGCCACCGTTAAGAGGGTGTCAGTCAGTTCTACCATATTTCCTGCACGTCACGTTCCCAAAAAAACAAATATAAAAAAAAAAAATTATTATTTCAGTTGTTTTAGCTCAGTGATACAAATCCATTTTACTCAGCTTTCGTGTAACCTTTCTGTGTGTCACAGTTCAGCACATTCGCTCCCATCCGTATATACTGTCCAGGTGACACTTTCTGTACGTCACACAATACAACCAAGTCATTTGCTACCAATATCATCTACCGCTTGATCCAGAAAACTCTCTGTGCGACATTTCTCTGGGTCGCAGACTAAATAGCCACCGTTAACAGGGTGTCAGTCAGTCCTACCATAGTTCCTGCACGTTACGTTCCCAAAAAAACAAAATTGTAAAAAAAATATAAAAAACAAATATAAAAAAAAAAATATTTTTCAGTTGTTTTAGCTCAGTGATACAAATCCATTTTACTCAGCTTTGTGTAACCTTTCTGTGTGTCACAGTTCAGCACATTCGCTCCCATCCGTATATACTGTCCAGGTGACACTTTCTGTACGTCACACAATACAACCAAGTCATTTGCTACCAATATCATCTACCGCTTGATCCAGAAAACTCTCTGTGCGACATTTCTCTGGGTCGCAGACTAAATAGCCACCGTTAACAGGGTGTCAGTCAGTCCTACCATAGTTCCTGCACGTTACGTTCCCAAAAAACAAAATTGTAAAAAAATATAAAAAACAAATATAAAAAAAAATATTTTTTCAGTTGTTTTAGCTCAGTGATACAAATCCATTTTACTCAGCTTTGTGTAACCTTTCTGTGTGTCACAGTTCAGCACATTCGCTCCCATCCGTATATACTGTCCAGGTGACACTTTCTGTACGTCACACAATACAACCAAGTCATTTGCTACCAATATCATCTACCGCTTGATCCAGAAAACTCTCTGTGCGACATTTCTCTGGGTCGCAGACTAAATAGCCACCGTTAACAGGGTGTCAGTCAGTCCTACCATAGTTCCTGCACGTTACGTTCCCAAAAAAACAAAATTGTAAAAAAATATAAAAAACAAATATAAAAAAAATTATTTTTCAGTTGTTTTAGCTCAGTGATACAAATCCATTTTACTCAGCTTGTGTAACCTTTCTGTGTGTCACAGTTCAGCACATTCGCTCCCATCCGTATATACTGTCCAGGTGACACTTTCTGTACGTCACACAATACAACCAAGTCATTTGCTACCAATATCATCTACCGCTTGATCCAGAAAACTCTCTGTGCGACATTTCTCTGGGTCGCAGACTAAATAGCCACCGTTAACAGGGTGTCAGTCAGTCCTACCATAGTTCCTGCACGTTACGTTCCCAAAAAAACAAAATTGTAAAAAAATATAAAAAACAAATATAAAAAAATATATTTTTTCAGTTGTTTTAGCTCAGTGATACAAATCCATTTTACTCAGCTTTGTGTAACCTTTCTGTGTGTCACAGTTCAGCACATTCGCTCCCATCCGTATATACTGTCCAGGTGACACTTTCTGTACGTCACACAATACAACCAAGTCATTTGCTACCAATATCATCTACCGCTTGATCCAGAAAACTCTCTGTGCGACATTTCTCTGGGTCGCAGACTAAATAGCCACCGTTAACAGGGTGTCAGTCAGTCCTACCATAGTTCCTGCACGTTACGTTCCCAAAAAAACAAAATTGTAAAAAAAATATAAAAAAACAAATATAAAAAAAAATATTTTTTCAGTTGTTTTAGCTCAGTGATACAAATCCATTTTACTCAGCTTTGTGTAACCTTTCTGTGTGTCACAGTTCAGCACATTCGCTCCCATCCGTATATACTGTCCAGGTGACACTTTCTGTACGTCACACAATACAACCAAGTCATTTGCTACCAATATCATCTACCGCTTGATCCAGAAAACTCTCTGTGCGACATTTCTCTGGGTCGCAGACTAAATAGCCACCGTTAACAGGGTGTCAGTCAGTTCTACCATATTTCCTGCACGTCACGTTCCCAAAAAAACAAAATATAAAAAAAAAAAAATTATTATTTCAGTTGTTTTAGCTCAGTGATACAAATCCATTTTACTCAGCTTTGTGTAACCTTTCTGTGTGTCACAGTTCAGCACATTCGCTCCCATCCGTATATACTGTCCAGGTGACACTTTCTGTACGTCACACAATACAACCAAGTCATTTGCTACCAATATCATCTACCGCTTGATCCAGAAAACTCTCTGTGCGACATTTCTCTGGGTCGCAGACTAAATAGCCACCGTTAACAGGGTGTCAGTCAGTCCTACCATAGTTCCTGCACGTTACGTTCCCAAAAAAACAAAATTGTAAAAAAAATATAAAAAAACAAATATAAAAAAAAAATATTTTTCAGTTGTTTTAGCTCAGTGATACAAATCCATTTTACTCAGCTTTGTGTAACCTTTCTGTGTGTCACAGTTCAGCACATTCGCTCCCATCCGTATATACTGTCCAGGTGACACTTTCTGTACGTCACACAATACAACCAAGTCATTTGCTACCAATATCATCTACCGCTTGATCCAGAAAACTCTCTGTGCGACATTTCTCTGGGTCGCAGACTAAATAGCCACCGTTAACAGGGTGTCAGTCAGTCCTACCATAGTTCCTGCACGTTACGTTCCCAAAAAAACAAAATTGTAAAAAAAATATAAAAAACAAATATAAAAAAAATTATTTTTCAGTTGTTTTAGCTCAGTGATACAAATCCATTTTACTCAGCTGTGTGTAACCTTTCTGTGTGTCACAGTTCAGCACACTCGCTCCCATCCGTATATACTGTCCAGGTGACACTTTCTGTACGTCACTTAATTCTACCAGACTGAACAAGTTTGTGGGTTTCAGTACACCAGGCCCGTTTAATTTTTTTTTTATATCATACACTTATATACAAACAATGTTGAACCCCAGGGCTAAGGGTCGAGGACGAGGGCGTGGGCGTGGGCATTCAATTACTGCAGGGGGCAGAGGCCGTGGTCCTGGGCAGGGTGAGACAGTACCTGCTGATGAGGGAGCTGTGGAACGCCGCAGAGTTACACTCCCTAGCTTCATGTCTCAACTTACAGGGACACGTGGTAGAGGACTGTTGAAACCACAACAGTGCGAACAGCTGATCTCGTGGATTGCGGACAATGCTTCAAGTAATTTGTCCACCAGTCAGTCTTCCACGCAATCCACCCACGTTACCCAAGGGAGCACTCCTCTGGCTCCTCCACCTCAACCTCCTTCCCCCCAGTCTGCCCCCTCCCAGGAAAATTTGGAATGTGATCCGGCATACTCTCAGGAACTGTTTTCTGGACCCTTCCCAGAGTCACAAACCACTTCTCAGGTTGCTGCTGACCTCGTTCCCGATGCCCAAGTTTTCCAACTGTCGCAGTCTGTGGGTGATGATGATGACAATGTTGAGTTAGTGGAAGAAGTTTGTAAAGAGGTGTCAGACGATGAGGAGACACGGTTGTCAGACAGTGGTGAAGTTGTTGTTAGGGGAGGAATTCCGAGGGGGGAGCAGACTGAGGAATCGGAGGATGACGAGGTGACTGACCCAAGCTGGGTTGATATGCCGAGTGAAGACAGTGCTTCTGAGGCGGAGGCGAGTGCTGCACCAGAACAGGTTGTAAGAGGCAGTGGTGTGGCCAGAGGGAGAAGCAGGGCCAGAGCTGGTGCATCAGCAGCAACTGTTTCACGTAGTGAAGCTCCCGTGGCGAGGCCTAGATGTTCGCAAGTCTGGAGGTTCTTTAAAGAAAGTGAGGATGACCGACGGACTGTGGTGTGCAACCTGTGCCACACCAGGATCAGCAGGGGTGCCACCACTACTAGCCTAACCACCACCAGCATGCGCAGGCATATGAGTGCTAAACACCCCACTCAATGGAACCAAGGCCGTTCACCACCTCCTGCGGGTCACACCACTGCTCCTTCCCCTGTGTCACTCGCTGCCTCTGCTAGTCAACCCCCTGCGTCACTCGCTGCCTCTGCTAGTCAACCCCCTGCCCAGGACCCCGGCACGAGCGCCTCCCGCCGGAAAACCACACCTTCGCCTCAACGATCCTCCACAGTGTCCACCAATGTGTCCCAGCGCAGCGTTCAGCTGTCTTTACAGCAGACGCTGGAGCGCAAGAGGAAATACAGTTCCACCCACCCACATGCCCAAGCCCTCAACGTCCACATCTCCAAATTGCTTAGCCTGGAGATGCTGCCCTATAGGCTGGTAGAGACCGAGGCCTTTCGCAATCTCATGGCGGTGGCTGCCCCTCGGTATTCCGTCCCCAGCCGCCACTATTTTTCCCGATGTGCCGTCCCAGCCCTACACCAGCACGTGTCGGAGAACATCATCCGTGCCCTGACCAACGCTGTTTCTGAGAAGGTCCACCTAACCACGGACACGTGGACAAGTGCTGCCGGGCAGGGACACTATATCTCACTGACGGCACATTGGGTTAACTTGGTGGAGGCTGGGACCGAGAATGACCCTGGGGCCGCTCATGTACTGCCCACACCGAGGATTGCGGGGCCTACCTCGGTCACGGTCTCTCAGACGTACTATGCCTCCTCCTCCTCCTCCGACCCCTCCTCCTCCACCGAATTACCATCCGTGGGCACGGCGCCTTCAGTCGGTAGCTCTAGGCGCAGCAGCAGTGCCGTGGGTAAGCGCCAGCAGGCGGTGCTCAAACTGCTGAGCTTAGGTGACAAAAGGCACACCGCCCAAGAGCTGTTACAGGGCATCACGGCGCAGACCGATGTGTGGCTGGCACCGCTGAACCTCAAGCCAGGCATGGTTGTGTGTGACAACGGGCGTAACCTGGTGGCGGCTCTGCAACTCGGCAGACTGACACATGTGCCATGCCTGGCCCACGTGTTCAATCTAATAGTTCAGCGGTTCCTCAAGACATACCCCAATCTGTCTGATTTGCTCACCAAGGTGCGCCGCATCTGTGCGCATTTCCGCAAGTCGAGCACAGATGCTGCCACTCTCAGGGCAGCACAGCGCCGCCTACAACTGCCCGCTCACCGACTGTTGTGCGACGTGCCCACGAGATGGAATTCCACATTAAACATGTTATCCAGAGTTTACCAGCAGCGCAGAGCTATTGTAGACTGCCAGATGTCATCTTCCACCAGAACTGGTAGTCAGGTCTCTCAGATTCCTCAAGTCTACAATGAGGAGTGGACGTGGATGTCTGATATCTGCCAGGTGTTGAGCAACTTTGAGGAGTCAACACAGATGGTCAGCGGCGATGCCGCCATTATCAGCCTCACCATCCCGCTGCTTTGCCTGTTGAAAAACTCACTGCTCAGCATCAAGTCGGATGCTTTGCGCTTGTCACAAGAGACGGTGGAGGAAGATACGTCGCTTGATAGCCAGAGCACCCTCCGGTCTGTTTCTCAGCGCCTATCGGAGGAGGGGGATGAGGATGAGGAGGAAGAGGAGGAGAATGTCGGCGAGACAGTAGAGGGTACCAGTGCTCAGTCCTTAACTCTTGAGCGTGTATGGGCTGAAGAGGAGGACTTGGAGGAGGAGGAGGAGGAAATGGAGAGTCAGGTCAGTGAGGAGAGGGAATTCTTGCGTGTTGGGACTCTGGCGCACATGGCAGACTTCATGTTAGGCTGCCTATCCCGTGACCCTCGCGTTAGAAGAATTTTTTCCAACACCGATTACTGGGTGTTCACTCTCCTGGACCCACGGTACAAGCAGAACCTTTCCACTCTCATCCCTGCAGAGGAAAGGAGTATGAGAGTGAATAGGTATCAACAGGCCCTGGTGCACAAGCTGAAACAATTCTTCCCATCTGACGCCGCTAGCGGCAGAGGGCATGGTTCTGTGGGCCAAGTAGCGGGGGAGAGGAGGCGAGCAGGCAGCTTGTCCAGCACTGGCAGGGGAACGCTCTCCAAGGCCTTTGCCAGTTTTATGTCACCCCAGCAAGACACTGTCACCTGTCCCCAGTCTAGGCAGAGTAGGGGGGAGCTGTACAGAAAGATGGTGAGGGAGTACCTAGCTGACCATACCAACGTCCGTAGCGATCACTCTGCTCCATACAACTACTGGGTTTCAAAGCTGGACACGTGGCCTGAACTGGCGCTGTACGCCTTGGAGGTGCTGGCCTGCCCTGCCGCTAGCGTGCTGTCAGAGCGGGTATTCAGTGCAGCTGGTGGCGTCATCACCGATAAGCGTACACGCCTGTCAACTGACAGCGCTGACAGGCTGACGCTTATTAAAATGAACAAAGCCTGGATTTCACCGGAATTCAAATCTCCTCCGGGGGAAAGCAGCTAAAGATTTAAATAACTTATGTATCCGATTCCTCTTCTCTACTCCTCTTCTCTACTCCTCCTCCTCCTCCATATCGTCTTTGCCTAACGCTGACCCAAAAAACGCCATTTTTTTAGAGGTCCAACTGGCACTCTTTTAGCACAATTTTTCAGGAGGGCCCCGTACAGGCCCTCTCTTCAAACAATTTTTCAGGGTCTATTCAAACAATTTTTCAAGAGGTCCACCTACAGGCCCTCTATTCAAACAATTTTTCCAGAGGTCCACCTACAGGCCCTCTCTTCAAACAATTTTTCAGGAGGGCCCCCTACAGGCCCTCTCTTCAAACAATTTTTCAGGAGGGCCCCTACAGGCCCTCTATTCAAACAATTTTTCCAGAGGTCCATCTACAGGCCCTCTCTTCAAACAATTTTTCAGGAGGGCCCCCTACAGGCCCTCTATTCAAACAATTTTTCCAGAGGTCCACCTACAGGCCCTCTCTTCAAACAATTTTTCAGGAGGGCCCCCTACAGGCCCTCTATTAAACAATTTTTCCAGAGGTCCACCTATAGGCCCTCTGTCCAAACAATTTTAACGGAGGTCCACCTACAGGCCCTCTCTCTCTCCAAACAATTGTTCCGGAGGTCCACCTACAGGCCCTCTCTCCAAACAATTTTTCCGGAGGTCCACCTATAGGCCCTCTCTCCAAACAATTGACGTCTTTTTCCTATCTTTCTCTCTCTCCAAACTATTTTTCCGGATAGCTGCCATATACGGTATTAAACTGAGAAGAATACGGAGAACACATGCTACACTTGATCAAGTTCATAATTTACGACTGTACCGGTTAAAGCAACAGTTTTCCCAAATCCAGTCCGGCTGTTGTCACCACCACACACGCTAGCCCAGGGGGCACTCCTCTGGCTCTTCCAGCGAAACCTCCTTCCCCCCAGCCTGCCCCCCACCTACAGGCCCTCTCTCCAAACAATTGACGTCTTTTTCCTATCTTTCTCTCTCTCCAAACTATTTTTCCGGATAGCTGCCATATACGGTATTAAACTGAGAAGAATACAGAGAACACATGCTACACTTGATCAAGTTCATAATTTACGACTGTACCGGTTGATGCAACAGTTTTCAAAAATCCATTCTGGCTGTTGTCACCACCACACACGCTAGCCCAGGGGGCACTCCTCTGGCTCTTCCAGCGAAACCTCCTTGCCCCAGCCTGCCCCCCCCCACCTACAGGCCCACTCTACAAACAATTTAGCCGGATAGGGGACGTATCAGAAGTTGCACTCATGTTTGTTTTTGTTCTTCTTTTATCTGCCTCCTGACCTGTGATAGGCAGAGCATGGACACGTCCCCTTAGCTGCAGTGGGAAAAACACTCCCCTGGCCAGAGCAAGCTCTTTTTCCCTTTTCCGTGTTCGAAAAATCCATTAAATATAGGGTCCCAAGATAGGGGACGTATACGGTATTAAACTGAGAAGAATCGATACTGCACCGGCTGATGCTAGAGCATTTCCAAATGCATTCCGGCTGTTGTCACCACCACACACGCTAGCCCAGGGGGCACTCCTCTGGCTCTTCCAGCGAAACCTCCTTCCCCCCCACCTACATGCCCTCTCTCCAAACAATTTTCCCGGGTAGGGGGACGTATTAGATATTGTACTGATTTTGAATTGCCTCCTGCGATAGATGGGAATCGAACCCGCATCAACTGCTTGGGAAGTAGCTATGCTCACCACTATACCACCAGCAGGCACAGCAACTGATAAGAACAGATACTAAACTTGATTTTAGCTGCAGTGCCAGCATGAGTAGTGGTGTCACCTGCAGGCGGTGATGGACCTTCGTTGCACCTAGTTGGGTGCTTCCCTAACATGTGATGGGCATGTGCCTCGCCTTTCTTGGTCTGGGTGAGCACAATTGCCATGAGGGTAACCACCAGGCTGTTGCCTGAGAATTTGGGGTAATGGTGGGATTAGGCAGCCTCAGAGGCATCCATGCATGCTGCCCCTGCTGTTTCCTGTCCATTTCCGTGGTGTTTCCATCATTTTCTGATGTTTCCAGGTTTTCACCCAGCCTTCCCTAGGCAGACCCTTGGTCCCCCGCAAGTCTCGAGTCGAGTCTCCCATTGACTTCAGTGGGGTTCGTTATTCGAAACGAGCACCCGAGCATCGGGAAAAGTTCGACTCGAATAACGAGCACCCGAGCATTTTAGTGCTCGCTCATCTCTACTGGTGACCCGTTGTGCTTCCATTGCATGGATGTTTGTTTGGTTTCAGGATCATGGTGGTGGACCCATGTTTCATCACTGATAATATTTCAAGAATAGTAGTCTCCTGGATTTTCTCAAGTATGTCTAAATTCTCCTAAATTGCTGGCGACAAGTTTTTTGCTCAAGTGTCAACCTTCTGACACCCACCAGGAACTGACTTTTGACATGATCAAAACATCATGAATGATAGTGAAAACTGCCTAATTCATGAGCTATAACATTGAATTTGTCCTGATGATATACCTGATGGCCTCAACTAGAGATGGATTTGGCTGCTTTGCTGAAGTTCACAAAGAAATTTGATTTGTTACTTGTTCCACTGTATGTAGCAGGCGCTATGATGGAGAACGATGATCGCACTTCCCCCTGTCATTGAACCCCTCAGGTGCCACAGTCACATTCAGGCCTTTCAGGTGTTAATCAAAAAAATGGATGAGGTATGTATTTTTTTCATTTTTATTTTTTTCATTTCAGGAAAAATTGATTAGTTACTACGAAGAACAAGGAAATTTAGCTTTGTGACTAATCAAATTTTTTCATGAAATTTGGATCAAACTTTTTGTTAACTTTCATTTGCTGAACACTAGCCCCCCACTTTATGATATATTTCCTTTAACCCTTACACTCCCAGCGCCGTACATGTACGGCGCTGGGGCGATGCGGGCACATGACGCCCGCTCGCAAGTGCGGCGGGCGTCATGGCCGGCAAGTCTCTGCTGTTTCTAACAGCAGACACTTGCTGCTACTTACTATATCGGCGGCGTCTTCCTGGGAGTTTAGATGCCGTGATCACACATGATCACGGCATCTAGTTGCGTCTGAACCCGGAAGCGTTCGCTTCCGGGTGGTGTACAGACACCCCGTGTGGCCAATCGGGGTGTCTGTACACCATATGAAAACTGTAATCCTGGTGAGGATTACAGTTTTCAAAGTGCAATTCTTATTCTGGCCAGTAGATGGCAGGCCAGGATAAGAAATGAGCAATTCTTGGATTTCTGAGTCTAGAAAATCCCTGATTGCTCATAAAGAAAAAAAAAAAGCCACAATATATCAGCCCATATTTGAGCTTTCAAATAGTAAAAAAAAAATTTAAAAAAAATGTTAAAAAATATATAAAAAATAAAAAAGATATAAAAGTTCAAATCACCCCCCTTTCCGTATAATTAAAAAATAAATACCTAAATAACAATAAATATAGACATCATGGGTATCACCGTGACCGAAAACGCCCGTACTTTTAAAATATAAAAAAAAAATTCCAATACGGCGAATTGTGTGGTGGAAAAAAGCGTCCAAATGGCGATTTGCCGTTTTTTGTCGCTTTTTTTTTCTAAAAAAAATTAAATAAAAAGTGATCAAAAAGTCATACACACCCCAGAATGGTATCAATAAAAACTTCAGATCGTCCCGCAAAAAATGAGCCCCCATACAGCTCCGTACACATAAATACCAAAAAGTTATAGAGGTCAAGATATGACAAGGAAAAAAAAAAAAAAAAGGGCAACTTTCTAATTATTTTATCACTATGAAAACGCAGGAAAAAGTATACATATTAGGTATTTCCGGATTCGTACTGACCAGTAGAATGAAAGTAACGGATCAGTTTTAATGCACATCGAACGCTGTAAATAAGAAACCCGTAGAACTGTAGCAGAATAGCGTTTTTTTGCAATTTCACCCGGTTTGGAATTTTTTTCCTGCTTCCCACTACACCATATGCAATATTAAATGGTAGCATTGGAAAGTACAACTTGTCCCGCAAAAAACAAGCCCTCATACAGCTATGTGAACAGAAAAATAAAAGAGTTATGGCTGTTTGAAGGCAGGGAGCGCAAAACGAAAATGCATGACCGAAAAAACCTCCGGGAGTGAAAGGGTTAAAGATGCTTCAACAGTTCGTCCTGAACGAAGTTCATCTTCAATTGATTCTCTATCCCATTTAAACTGCTTGGCCCAAAACTTTACTTGGTAGTAGGAAGGTGCATCATTGCCATATACAGCAATCATTCTTTCATAGATTTCTTTAGGCTTCTTTTATTCCTTTGTAATTAATTTAATCATGGAACGAAGCTCCAAATCCCTAGCAGTTTAGTTTGATAAAAGCATTGGAAGTGACAGGATCACATGTCCAGACATGTCTCAATCTGCACAGACAAGCTTAGCTCTCTAATACTAACAGAACATGCTGGGGTAGATAACTTGAACACCCCTTGTAATTATACCTGATCACTGCTGTACAATAAGCAGATAAACAGTGAGGAGAACACAGCACTGCTATGAATGCTGCATTATCTTCACTGACTGGTGGGAACTGCACAATGACTATGTAAAGCAATGTCACCAGTCTAGGAAGGAAGTCAGCACCACAACCTTTTCAAACAACTGTTGGTGGGAGTCTGACTCTTAGTACCCCAATTACGTGGTTCATCAATTCCAGAAAACCACTGGCAACACAGTCTTCCTATCAAGTATAGGTAGTCCCAGAACAGTTTCTGATTTTCCTCATATTAGGGAAAGTGCCTCCCCATTCTAAATCTGACAACCTGAATAACTTCCTGCATAATCAACTTTTCCCCAACAGAAAGGTAGCTACAGTATAACACGGTTGGATTTCTTGCGACTGCCGCGGCAATCCCATTTATCTCTATGGGATCCCCGCTACTCAGGGATCCTGGCTGCGACAGGTGTCGCGCGACAACTGTCGCCGTGTAGCCCTAGCCTAACAGCAAAGCTCATCAATGTAAAGTGAAGGTAGGTGCTGGTGCCAGAGTTTAGTGCGTATGGCTCACCCCCCCCCCCCTCAATCCCTAAGCAGCCATGCAATTGGAGGCAACCTGTTGTAGTCACATTCTAAGACTGGCTGCTTGGGGCCATTTTTAATCATTCCCAGAGAATCCTCTAATGTAATAATGTCATTCTATACAGAAGTTTATTATTATTTGGTAAAGGAATTAATGGTGCCCATTGGTAAGAAGGTTTACGTTATTTTTATTTGCTCTAAGTAAGTCACAAATTTTTTTTAGCAGTTAGAGTTCTCTTTTCTGATACCAAACTAATTTTTTTTTTTTTTTGCTTTTTTGCATACAATGATCCAGTTAAAGAATAAAATTCTGTCTAGTTGCTCTAAAGGAAACTGACTCCCATTACTGGTCAGAGCCATTTTTTTAACCCTGACTACTCAGAAACAGCCTAGATAACTCCCTTCTGTTTTTTAATGCTTCCTCTTTGGTCCTCATGTATCATGCAGATTCGGGCATTTGTTTCCAGTTCATATTCCTATCATTCACTCCCAATTGTACATGGGATTGAATGCCAAAGCATGATAATTCTATCTCATGATTAAGATGTTAAATCAAGACCCCTAAAAGTATAGGTAAAGTTAAGTAATGTTAATAAAGAACCTTTAATAAATAAAGTAAGCCTTATACACCAGTTTTAGTGTTACAGATCAGGTGCTGCCCACTATTCCTTGTTTCCAATGCTGTATTAATAACATTGCAAATTATCCCACCTCATTGGAAGCAAAGACCGATGTGGACAGTGGAAAAGTGGAACACAGGATTGATGGAACATTAGACAGGAGAACAAGAGTTCTTTTGTAGTATTTACAATACTCCCTGCCTTTAGCTAAATTTTGGGGTGTCGGAAAACCCCTTTGCTATACTCCACTATTTCATTTTAGGCTAGGGCTACACGGCGACATGTGTTGCGCGGCAATAAGTTGCGCGACACACAGTGCACAACTACACAACGACAGTTGACAATTTCTATAAGTCTATGGTGTCTCACTGCGACATGCTGCGACTGCAACGCGACAGTCGCAGATAAACCCATCTTGGATTGAGTTTTTGCGACTGTCGTGTTGCAGTTGCAGCATGTCACATGTCGCAATGCCACACCATAGACTTCCATTATAAAAATGTTGTCGTGTAGCCCTAGCCTCAGCCCTTTGTTCCTTTTTTGCAAAAAGTGGAGTATTTCTACTGCCTTCTAAATATGTAATGTTGTAACTTAACATTCTTATAGATACCCTTTAGCAGGTGCCAGTGCATTATAATAACTCAAATAACAGTTATATAATCGAAAACAAACAGCTAGGTCATATATCTGACACTCAAGATGCGTGATGCCTGATGCCAAGGTAATCAGTACAATTTAGAAAAAAACTGTGAAATTTGCAAAAAGTGACAAAAAATTACAATTTTAACTCATTATAAAAAAAATAAAAAATAATTTTTCAAAAAGTAAAGTTATTTAACTTTTTATGTTAAATGAAATATTAAATTACATTATCAGGGTGACATTTAATTTATATTTCTTTTCCTAATAGTACTAGAGATGAGCGAATCATCCAAAATTTGCTTTGCCGAATGTTCGTCAAATTTTTCAAAAGATTCGTACTTCATACGAATTTATTCGGCCGAAGCCGCGTACAAATCATACATTATTATGTGGTGTTTTGTGAACATTCGCGCACTAATAACGAACGTACAGTTGTTAAAGGTACGCAACTTATGTGAACACGTACGCGTGAGCATGCAAATTGCGTACGAATCCTCAGCATACTATTGTCTAGCGATTGCGTAATACGCAGGCACGCACGACGCTAGGCCGCGGCGTGCACTCCTCAGAGGCAGAGCGAATTTTGCAAAATGACATCCAGGCGATCCTCAGCATTTAGCTCTGGAGAGCTTAAATACATGATCCAGCTGATGGACCGGCAGGATTACGATGGCACACACCGCCACCTGAACCAGCTGAGTGCAGCAGGTGATCCGAGGCTTGCGCCATTGTTTCAACACTGTGCGGACCCCGGGCCAGATCCAGCGAAAATGGTCCGATTTGAAGTTTAAGTTCCCAGAGCGGCTTACCGAGATCCATGCAGCGATACGGCAGGGTGAGTAACAAAATATTTAAAAAGTAAAAAATGTTAAAAAATGAGTGTACTGTATTGTATATATACCAGTACTAATAATGAAAACTGTATAGAAGGACAACATGGGCGTGCGTGGTGCGCTGCAGCAATTTTCTTTCATGCTAGGCCACGCCTCTAACTCCACCAAAACAAGTGAAGGTATTCTCAGATACGTGCCCCTTCCCAGTAATTTGCCTTAGGCTGCTTTCACATATGTGGTGGTGATCCTGCAGGCTGTTCTGAAGTATTTGTCCTGCCAATTCCCTGCGTTCTTGCCGAAAAGCGGCCAGATCAGCGCCGTCTCCAATTATTGTTAATGGGGCTGGCCGTTCTCCCGTTTGTGTCAGGCAAATGCACTAGTGTGAAAGAAAGTACCCTTAGATATATGCCCCTTCATAGTTAGCGCTTCCTCCTCCTACACACAGACTCAAAGACGTGCTCATGCTGCAGCTAATGTGAGTGGGCGTGGGTGATATCAAAAGTATTCTCACGTTATCGATATTAAGGAATGGATTGCAATAACCATATATATTGCGATAAATACCAATTTAGAAGAAAAAAAAAGGATATGGCCCTCCTCAGGCTCTCACTCATAATATCTTCATAGTAGTATACAGTGTTAGTAGTAAAAACAGTCATCATAACAATTTTGTATGGATTTATGTTGCAGAGCAACGTCAACGACGTCACCGTCACCGTCGAGGCCGGACGGCCCCTACAGTACCTTCAGCTTCTAATAAGTTTAAACATATTTAATTTATTTTTAATCCAGGCTACGTAGGAGTGCAGCTGCAGTGATACAGTACATCACTAGAGGTTAAGAACGGGATCCAGCCCCAAACTATTCAGACATATCAACAACTGTTCATTAGAGTTGAATGTAATGCCATTATTTAATGTTTTTGACAGCTGCTGCACCACAGAGGAGCCCCTCTCACCCTCCTCCACAGCAGCGAGAGAGGACCCCACCTGCCCCTCCAACACCACCAGCCCAACTTCCAGAGGTAGAAGGTAGGTAAAATAAAAAGTGTACAGTAATTAGTGGACCTTCTGTCCTCAAAATATAAGCTAAATTTATGTTTTATCTTTTGTAGCTCAAACCGGCATGGAGGAGTTTTCCCCAGGACCATGGGAAGACCACTCAGTATGGGTGTCCAGTAAGTGCAAACCCCAAACTGACTATGTGTGGCCTTCTCAGTGAGCAGTTCAAAGCAAAAAAAAAAAATATATACAGATACATGTCACTGGAAAACTCGTACCAGTAGATATACCAAATATATATGACATGCAATTGCTAAAGTAATCCAGGTGCTGTTTTGAAAGTTTACAATTTTCTTCGTGGTACAACCACTTTAACTGGATATTACTAATTATATTACTGTTTTCACTCCTACAGAAATCCCCACCTTTGAGGTGGAGGCAGCCTTACGCTGCTTAGACACCAGGCTCCATGCTGCCTCCCGGCTTATTCGTGGCCTGCAGCTCGTCAAAGGCCATACGTCGTCAAAGGCCGGCGACAGTGTAACCTTTTTTTTTCTTTTTTTTACTTATTTATTCATTTATTGTTGAAAGTTGTTATTTATTTTACTAAAATTATTCTTCTAAAACCTGTGTAGTAATTGTTTTTTAAACCTTTAGCACCTTCCTGACATAGTGTGAAGAAGAAAGGGCTGTCTGTTTAGGCCTGAGCCTCCAAAAATGTGCATACAGTAGGTTAGAGCCCGCAATACTGTGAAGAAGACAGGGTGTCTGTTTAGGCCTGCTTTAGCCTCCAAAAATTGTCCAAAGGCCATTTTCCTGTTTAAACGAACACAGGGTGTCTTCAGGACAAAGCTTTAATAAATTACACACACTCCAGTTCACGGATTACAGAAAGAGAAAAAGGCTTGGCTTGTTTGGACAACAAGCCTGTAAACATTGTATCTTGCAAAGATAGGCAGTGAAAATTATATATGGGTTTTTCATGGGTGCCACGACCAGTAGTAGTAGGGGACAGGGTATATCAGTAGAGAGTGATTAGTAAATACAACAAACTGCGGTCGAGTATAACAATCTCCACTAATGTAACTTGTAATGGGAGGCGGAGGTAGACAACAGTGTAACAATTTTATTTTTTAATTCCAGTTTTATTTTGTATTTTTATTTTTTTAAATATATACTGTATATATATATATATATATATATATATATATATATTTTTTTTTTTTTTGGGGAGTAAAGGCTCCAAAACAAATTGAATAATACTAAATAGAACTAATAACAGTGTACGTATAACAACAGCTACTCGCCTGCTAAGTGCTAATGTAGAAAATGTAGGCGGAGGTAGACAGCAGTTTTTGGTTTTTAATAGGGTTTTGGTTTGGAGACTTCGGGTTCGCACAGCCCATGACACAAGACGTTTGGCATGCAACGTTATTGGCTGGCTGACAGCAACAGTGGGAATACACTCAGACTATTTCGGCCTATGAAAATCGGAAGTAATCCAGCCTTTATTCATTTTTATAAAGGTGTTTTTCTGCACACTGCCAGGTGACAGTTTGGTCCATTTGGGTGTCACCACCCCCCCCAGCGGCGCTAAAAACCCTCTCTGACATGACACTTGAGGCTGGGCAGAAAAGATGCCCTAGTGCATAGTGGGAAAGTTCAGGGGGATTGAGAAGAGGCTTTGCGAGCCAGACTGCAGGTAAGCCTGAACCTGTTCGTTGAGGCGGGTGGTCTGGGCCTGCTCACTTGGCTGCGGCTGTTGGGAGGCTGAAAAAAATTGTTGCATCATACTCGTGAGGCTTAACTGGCTGCTGCTGGTTGTGGCAGGAAGTGGATGACTCTGCCAGACCTCCTTTTCAGAGAAGCTGGCAGCAGGCTAGGACTGGCTAAAAGCTTTGGCTAGGTTACTACATAGCTTCTCCGGCTAATTTCTCCTCCCTTTCCTGGAGAGGAAAACAATCCCCCATGTTGGATTGATACCGCGTGTCCAGAAGCATCGCCAGTCAGTATTCGTCAGTCTACCTTATTTTTAGGATACGCCTGTCACTCTGTAAGCATGTGAGCATACAGCTCGCCATCCTGGCCAGCGTGCCTGAGGAGCCAGTTCTATCCATCTCAGCCTCTCTCTGAGACACTTCAGTGTCCCTGAAAGTGTCATTGTCATCCTCCAGATCCTTCAGCTGTGTCTCGTCCTCTTCCTGGTCATCATCATCAAAATTCTCCTCCTCCCCCTCCTCTACCTGAAGCTACTCATCCTAATCCTCCTCCTGCACCGCAACGAAATTTTGTCGTTGGGGCTCCCCTACAGTGACAGCATGGTGTGCAGAGAGATGGCCAGGATTTCCTTCCCCCATTGCCCCATGCTGCATGAACGTCAGTGTCTTTTTCAGGACACATATTAGTGAAATTATGTCGTTCACATCGCAGCTGTCCCGGCTGACGAATTTAGTGGCTTCTTCAAAGGGCATTAGAACAGTGCAGGCATCTCAGATCAGCCTCCACTGATGGAAATCTAAGCCACACCTGCTCCCTATGGTCGAAGGCTCTGGCTGCTGGTGGACAAAATCATCCACTGCTCTACTCTGCTCAAGAATCCGCTGCAACATATGAAGTGTGGATTTCCACCGGGTTGGCACGTCACCTATCAACCGGTGTGGCGGAAGACCATTTTGCCGCTGCAGGTCCAGCAGAGCGTTGCGGAAATTCACAGAAAATGGTGCACTACAGCGGTAAATGCAATTGACAATATATGGGTAAACCCTCACACTGATATTAAAATGAGACTTTCGCCAATATATTCTTATATCAAGAACATACCGGAGCCCGAGCACCCCGTCAAGGTATCTCAAGTGGCACGGGACCTAACGGTAACCCTACATGCCATTGGGCATTTTCAGATAGGGGCATAAAGTCCGACACACAGCTACCAGCTCCCTGTTATCTCCAGCGTGAAATCACACATACAATGGGAGGGGGGCGGAGGCTATGAGTCCCACTTATCCCAGACATCATGTGACCATTGCGGGACACATAAGAATGACTTAAATGAGTGCAAAGCTTCCGTGAGTTTGCCAGCACTGTGCGCAGGCCAGTGAATGTTTTTAGAAATCTCTGCACCACTAGATTTAGGACATGTGCCATACAGGGAGCATGCGTGAATTGACCCAGGTTCAGCGCTGCCACTATATTTGTCCCGTTGTCACTCACTACCTTGTCCACTCCCAGTTGGCGGGGAGACAGCCATTTGCTGCTTGATGTAATGCAGCAAGTGCTGATCTGTGTGGACAAATTAAGCAGCGTGGTAGCGTTTCACCTGGCACATGTGATATGAAGGAGGGAAGTTAACTCTCTGCCCTGGTGCTCCAGCAGGCGGACTGCCCATGGAGGTGGAAGCGGATAAGTGTTGGGTGGTCTGCTGCAATCCTGTCTGGAAAGTGCGTGGAGGTGCCAAAAGAAATTGGCCCTGTTGCTGAGGGGTTCCTGCTTCGCTGCCACTAAATACATTCAGCCAGTGGGCCGTAAAGGACATGTATTGCCCCTGGCCATAAGCACTGCTCCAGGTGTCCACCGTGATGTGCACGCTGCTGCAGAGAGACAGCTGCAGGGAACGTCCAATATTGTCAGCCACGTGGGAGTAAAGGCTGGGGATAGCTTTGTTTGAGAAGTAATGCCGGCTAGCGATCTGCCAGCATGGCTGAACAGCACCTCCTACAGGTGAGAGACAGGTGCAAGCTACCATAGCTAATCAAATACAATACAAAAAAAGGTAGCAGCACTCTGTATGCACTAAGACAAATAAGGTGAATAAGTCTATTTAGCAGTAATGCTTTTTCACTTTTTCATATATTCACCTTACTTGTCTTAGTGCATACAGAGTGCTGCTACCTTTTTTTGTATTGTATTTGATTAGCTATGGTAGCTTGCACCTGTCTGTATAGTCATGAAAATACAGAAAACTTTGAATGAGCAGGTGTGTCCAAACTTTTGGTCTGTACTGAATATATATATATATATATATATATATATATATATATATATATATATATATATATACAGTGGAGGACATAAGTATTTGATCCCCCACTGACTTTAAAAGTTTTAATACTAAAAAATAAATTAAACGTCTCATAATTTTATGTCAGCTTTATTTTAACAGTGTCACATAGAATATCAAAAGAAAAACTGAGAAAATTACATGAAATGAGAAATAAAAAATAATTTGCATTTCTTTGAGGGAAATAAGTATTTGATCCCCTAGGAAAACATCATTTAATACTTGGTGGCAAAACCCTTGTTGGCAAGCACAGCAGTCAGACGTTTCTTATAGTTTTTTATAAGGTTTGCAAATCATCTCCATATCCTTAAGGTTTTTAGGCATGCATTTGGAAACGCGAAGCTTCAGCTCTCTCCATAGATTTTCGATGGGATTGAGGTCAGGAGACTGGCTAGGCCATTCCATGACCTTGATATGCTTCTTATGGAGCCACTCCTTTGTTTCCTTGGCTGTATGTTTTGGGTCGTTGTCGTGCTGAAAGACCCATCCACGACCCATTTGCAGTGCCCGGGCGGAGGCAAGGAGGTTGTCACCCAGGATTTTGCGATACATGGCCCCGTTCATCTTCCCGTCAATGCGGTGAAGTTGGCCTGTGCCCTTAGATGAAAAACACCCCCAAAACATAATACTTCCACCACCATGCTTGACGGTGGGGATGGTATTCTTAGGGTCATATTCTGTATTTTTCTTCCTCCAAACACGTCGCGTTGAGTTGAGGCCAAAGAGCTCAATTTTGGTCTCATCTGACCACAGCACCTTCTCCCAGTTTCTCTCGGAGTCATTAATATGTTCATTGGCAAACTTGAGGCGGGCCTGGACGTGAGCCTTCTTGAGCAGAGGAACCTTGCGTGCACTGCAGGTTTTTAAACTTTTACGTCTCAGTGTATTACCAATGTTTTTTTTGGAGACTTTGGTCCCAGCTGTCTTGAGATCATTACTCAGCTCCACCCGTGTAGTTCTTGGCTGATTTTTAGCCTTTCTCATGATCAATGAGACTCTACGAGGTGATATCTTGCATGGAGCTCCAGGCCTGAGTCGATTGACAGTAATGTTGTACTTCTTCCAATTCCAAATAATTGCACCAACAGTTGTCACCTTTTCATCCTGCTTCTTACTTATGGCTTTGTAGCCCATTCCAGCCTTGTGTAGGTCAACAATTTTGTCCCTGACATCATTAGACAGCTCTTTAGTCTTGCCCATGGTGGAGATGTTGGAGTGTCACTGAGACTGTTGGCAGGTGGCCTTTTATACAGGTGACAATTTGGGACAGGTATCTCTCATCCAGGTAACGACTTCACTGTGATTAGGGTGTGTCAGTGGTCTGTGGGAGCCAACATTAGTCATGGTTTTACTAGGGGATCAAATACTATTTCCCTCAAAGAAATGCAAATTATTTTTTATTTCTCATTTCATGTAATTTTCTCCGTTTTTCTTTTGATATTCTATGTGGCACTGTTAAAATAAAGCTGGCATAAAATTATGAGACTTTTAAAGTCAGTGGGGGATCAAATACTTATTTCCTCCACTATATATCTCTTAATATAAAAATGAGTTTCTGTCTGTCTGTCTGTCTGTCTGTTCTCTATGCGCGACCAAACTACTGGACCGATTTTCACCAAATTCGGCACACAGGTACATCAGGTGTCCGGGAACGTTTTAGACCAGGTCTCATCTCTCTAGGACATACAGTTCCTGAGATATTCCCAAAATATGATCTCCATTAGCCAACATTACAACTGGGAGCTTTGGTTTTAAACTCCAACTGCCATTCTCTGCAAAGCCACACACAGGGAGGGCAGGTTTCCATAACAACCAGGTAATTATCAGCAGCTGAGGATCTCATCCATTTCTATTTACGGACACTGTTAAAGGTATTCCGGTTACCATAAATATAACTTATGTGTTTTTCTATTACTACAGTTCAGTAGTAATAAAAGATGTTTTCCTCCACTGCTGCCTATTGCGTGGGCTCATAAACAAGCATAGTATTGACCTTTAATTCAGGCCACCCTAAAAGAAGTACTTAAAACCCCCGCCCCAGGTCTCACTAAGCCACACCCCCAACTCTGTCAGGCCACAACCCCTTTCACTCCGCAGCCAACAGAGATTGAAAAAATAAAGGTAAAAATCAACTTCTGTCAGCTGCAGGCATGGGTGGGAGGTTGACTTTCTTTCTGCAACAACACACACAAACATTAAATAAAATAGATTAAATACACCCATGCGAAGCGTCTTGCTAATCCACGCCCCCGACTCTGTCAGGTCACGCCCCCTCCCACTCCACAGCCAATGGGAATTGAAAAAATTAAGGTAAAAATAAACTTCTGTTTGCTGCAGGGGTGGGAGGGTGAATTTCTCTCTGCAACGACACACAAAAATTTTAGATGAAATAGACTAATTATAGACTACAACTGTTCGAAGCCTTTTGCTAAGCCACGCCCCGTCTCTGTCAGGCAACGCCCCTCTCACTCCGTAGCCATTCTGCAACGACACACAGAAACATTAAATGAAATAGATTAAATGCACCTATGCGAAGCGCTTTGCTAAGCCACGCCCCGACTCTGTAAGGCCACGCCCCCTCCCACTCCACAGCCAACAGGGATTGAAAAAATAAAGGTAAAAATCAACTTCTGTCAGCTGCAGGGATGGGTGGGAGGTTGACTTTTTTTCTGCAACGACACACAGAAACATTAAATGAAATAGATTAAATACACCCATGTGAAGCGTCTTGCTAATCCACGCCGCCGACTCTGTCAGGTCACGCCCCCTCCCACTCCGCAGCCAACGGGGATTGAAAAAATAAAGGTAAAAATAAACTTCTGTTTGCTGCAGGGGTGGGAGGGTGAATTTCTCTCTGCAACGACACACAAAAATTTTAGATAAAATAGACTAATTATAGACTACAACTGTTCGAATCGTCTTGCTAAGTCACGCCCCCAACTCTGTCAGACCACGCCCCCTCCCACTCCGCGTATCGTATCCCACAATACACAGAAACATTAAATGAAATAGATTAAATCACCTATGCAAAGCGCTTTGCTAAGCCACACCCCTAACTCTGTCAGGTCATGCCCCCTCCCACTCCGCAGCCAACAGGGATTGAAAGAATGAAGGGAAAAATAAACTTCTGTCAGCTGCAGGGGTGGGAGGGTGAATTTCTTTCCGCCCCTTTAACAGTGACCTCTACAGCAGCCCGCCCCTTTAACATTGACCTCTACAGCAGCCCGTTCCTTTAACAGTGACCTCTACAGCGGTCAGCCCTTTTAACAGTGCATGTGTGTGTGTGTGTGTGTGTATATGTCCGCTAAAGGAATCCGCACCGTCGCAGCTACAATCACGAAATTTGGCACACAGGTACATCAGGTGTCCGGGAAGGTTTTAGAACGGGTCTCAGCTCTCCAGGACGTACCGTTCCTGAGATATTCCCAAAAAATGCATTAGCCAATAGAAGCCTGGTCACATGACCCTTATCAGCCAATAGAAGCTCATAGGCAGTTAGTCTCCACACACATCAGGTTTCCATAACAACCTGACCTGTTCACTGCTGTAGGTCTGCTTTAAAGGGGAAGAGCACTGTGGATGACACTGGTAAAGGGGTATTTCGGTTACCATAAATATAACTTATGCTTTAAACTAACTCATCATTAATCATTGCCTCATATAATGCAAATTTCACATATTTACCGTTCAGTAGTAAAAAAAGATGTTTTCTTCCACTGTTACCCACTTTTCTCCTAAATTACTATGGCATCGACCTGTAATTGAGGCCATCTTTAAAAGAAGAACTTAAAAGCCCTACTCCCATTTCCCACTAAGTCAGGCCCTCGACTCAGTCAAGCCACGCCCCTTCCACACCGCATTTGACCGGGTTTGAAAAAATGAAGGTAAAAATCAACTTCTGTCAGCTGCAGGGGAGGGAGGAGGGCGGATTTCTCCCTGCAGCTCATGCTCAGACTGTACAGTGCTGCTGTCTGAGAGTGAGCTATTCAAAAGGACATCTCTGTGTCCATCCAGGCCTTGCACATAACAGAGGACAGGGAGTCTAAAAGCCAGACTGTCCAGCCTCCCCCCAACGTGAAGCCATGCTACTGGTCCCAATGATGTCACACCCCTAAACACGAGGCCACACCCCCATTTCCATGAAGACACGGAGGAGAAGCTGTCTGAGCGTGAGCTACTGAAAGGGTGGACATCCCTGTGTCTCTCCAGACCCTGCACCGGACGGTGGACAGGGAGTCTGTAAGCCAGACTGTCCAGCCTAAAATCGGACTTCTGGCCAGCGTAGGGGCAGGCTGATGTTAGGGTGGCCAGATGTCTGGCTTTAGGCTGGACAGTCCTGTTTTCTGGCTATCTGTTGTCCTTCCGACGCAGTGCCTGGACGGACGCAGGGATGTCCACCCTTTCAGTAGCTCACTCTCAGCTAGCTTCTCCTCCATGTCTTCATGGAGCCAGGGGTGGCCTCATGTGTAGTGGTGTGGCTGGGAACTGGGGGTGCTGCTTCACGTTTGGGGGCATGGCTGGTGAGGACTGGCTTTCTGGGGTAAAGACAGTGGCCACCCTAGCTGCTGTGGAGGTCACAGTTAAAGGGGAGGGAGCTGTGGATGTTACTGTTAAGGGGCGGGCTGCTGTGGAGGTCACTGTTAAAGGGGCGGTTACTGTAGAGGTCATTCTCGATATCTTTTAACGACACACACACAAACAGTAAATGAAATAAATTAAATATACCCGGGCGAAGCCGGGTCCTTCAGCTACTATATATATATATATATATATATATATATATATATATATATATACACATAGAGAGAGAGAGAGAGAGAGATAGTCTCCAAATGGAGAACACCAGAGGCAAGGGTATAGGTCGGAGACGTGGGCATAAAACTGGTGTGGTGAGCAGAGGCGGTGCCCATGGTAGTGTGCGGTGTGACACTGTGCCTGCTGCTGTGAGAGCAGTTAAAAGACAGCAATTCAAGATGCCTGATTTTCTGCAAAAGCTTGCAGGGCCTCAGGGTGCACCTTTGACCGACCCCCAAGAACAAGAGAGTATGCTGAAATGGATGGCAGAGAGCGCGTCCAGACAGATGTCCGCTGCCCCGTCTTCCAGCCAGTCCACTCAAGACAGTCAGGGGAGTGGACCTGTCCATCCTCCACCTCGCCCTCCTTCTCGCAGCCTAGATCCTCCATGGTCCAATCTCATGTGGAGACTTACTCACTGGAACTGTACAGTGAACCCTTCCCTGATGTGCTACCGGAGGAAATTCTCTGCCCCGATTCGCAAGAGCTGGTGCAGTCTCAGGGTGATGAGGGTAGGGATTTACCTGTGGCATCTGAGGAGGTGGTGGACGATGACGAGACACAGGTGTCAGGGGGTGAGGTAGTTGGCAGGGAATTATGTCAGAGTGGGGACTCTGAGGAAGAACTGGGTGATGATGAGGGGACAGACCTGACTTGGGTGGATCAGGCACACGAAGAAAGCGGTTCTCGGAGTGTGAGGCAACATCAGCACCACAACCGGTTGGGAGAGGCAGTGGGCTGGGCAGAGGGAGAAGCAGGGCCTGATCTACTACTCCCCCAAATGTTCCCAGGGGTCAAGCTCCAGTGCGCAAAGCTCGATACTCTGTAGTTTGGGAGTATTTTAGGGATGAAGAGGGTGATCTGCGGGTAGCGGTGTGCAAACTGTGCCACACCAAGATAAGCAGGGGAGTCAACAAAAAGAACCTGACCACAAGTAGCATACACAGGCAATTGGAGAAGAAACACCCCACTAAGTGGTTGGCACTCCAGTCAGCTGGTGATGGTGACACTACTGCTTCATCCCCTGTTTCACATGCTGTCAGTGACCTAGTAGCCCCCAGCCAGGATGCTCCAGCCTCCAGCCCTGCAAGGACCCCTGCAACTCCATATCCCTCCACCGCCTCCACTCATGTGTCCCAGTGCAGTGCAAGTGTTCAATTGTCGCTGCAGCAGACCTTTGACCGCAAGCGCAAGTACACAGCCGTCCACCCCCATGCACAAGCCCTAAACGTGTAGATCAGTAAACTACTGAGCCTGGAGATGTTGCCGTATAGGCTTGTGGAAATGGAGGTGGCAGCCCCCCGTTACTCTGTCCCCAGCCGCCACTATTTTTCACTTGTTGCCATCACTGCCCTTCTCCGCCACGTGTCGGATAACATCATCCGTGCCCTCAGCAACGCGGTTTGTGGGAAGGTCCATCTAACCACAGACACGTGGACAAGTACCGGTGGGCAGGGACGCTACATCTCCCTCACGGCACATTGGGTGAACATGGTGGAGGCTGGGACCGAGTCTGACCGTGGGCCTGCTCATGTGCTACCCACACCCAGAATTGCAGGACCAACTTCGGTGTCTGTTTCACCAGCACATTACGCCTCTTCCTCCACCCCCCTTCACCTCCCCCTCCTCCTCCTCCTCCTCCTCCCCCTCCTCCAAAAGAGTATTGATGGCCACATCACCGAGTGTCAGTAGCTCAATGCGCAGCAGCACTGCGGTAGGGAAGCGTCAGCAGGCCATGCTGAAACTGCTTAGCTTGGGTGACATAACCGTGCGAATAACTTTGGTCCACTGCAAAAATGCTCGTATCTCCCATTGACTTCAATAGGATTCGTTATTATGTACGAATATACGAATATTTAGAAAAATTCGTTCCGAGTACCGAGCACAAGGATATTTTAGTATTCGCTCATCTCTAACCATAACTTAAAAATATCAGTGTAATTCTCAGTGTTTGTCAAGTTACATTGTATTTAGAAGTCGTTATAACTGATATACTTTTGGCAGAAAGAGTTGTTTCCTAGTGAAAGGGGAAAAAAGGTTCTAACTCCTTTTTGGTTATGGATACTTGGCAACTTTGGCCACAACAAATCATGGGTGACCAAAGTTTACTGTATGGCTATAGAGCTAAGGGGTTGCAGCATGACTCACAAGTTGTGGAGACCACAGAATCTAAAAAAAACCCAAAAAACAGCAGTGTAGAATTTTTTTTACAGTTATAGGGTCATAGTCACAGCTACTTCAATCATTCTGAAACCCTACTTAGCTAAATGGTTTCTCTGCTACACATTGATTGTTATGGGTCAGTGAGTGTGGGCCCACTGTGCTAGCTTACTGGTTTGACTTTGGGCTAAGCCCTAAGGGCATTATTCTGGCCCTCCACTAGTATTCACCCTTTGACCCCTGTACAGGGATCTGGGCTTCACTGCAAGAAGCAATCAGAAAGCTACCTTTTAGTATAGTTTCAGTACAGTTGTCAACGAATCCACGGAGGTCAGGGATTCTTGTGCAAGCACCAGAAGCTCTGGGCATAGAAAACACACCAGAAATACAATAAAACTGCAGGTACTATCTGAACAATCACATACTGATTATGTGGCTTTTGGCAGAACTTGACTGTAGGAAACTTGGTTGGGTGACTGAGACACAGAGAAACCACACTGCAATAGCAGAAGTAGTCAAAACAGTTTCTAGTACTGGAACTGCAGATATGAACTGAAGACTCTAGCAGAGGTGGGTTGGTGGTGGATACAGAAACAAGACAAGCAGGAACCAAGACTGTAGCACAGAAAGGCCAGAAAGACTAGGATAACCTAAACACTTTCTTGAACTGAAACTAAACTGGGAGGTCAGGAGTACAGAGGTAGCGTGGTTACTCAGCAGGAACACAAATAAGAACACATTTGCTGGTCAAAAATCTTTGCTGGTCACAGGGAACCTTAAAGTTCAGGCAACCCTTAAGAGGATACCTTAAATACCTTCAGCCATTGATCGGAGAATGTTTAGTGAACGCGTTCACTGGCCTTTTGAAAGACTGGATGGGAGTGTGCGCACCCTAAGGGCTCACCAGGCAAGATGGTCTAGACTGAGAAATGGAGAGGATGCCAGTGACAAGGACGCTGGATGGCATGTTGATTGGTGCCCAAAAGGGACTGCAGGGAGGTGGTGGGCATGAACTGCAGACATAACAGCGATCTTTAATTACGAGACACCTGTTGGGATTAAAGTTGCCCCAGTGATCCCCAACGCAAGTAAATCAATGATTTAATTTTTTAAATACTTTATAATGCTGATGTAACACTTGTCCAGAGAATGTTTATTCACACCTAAGAGCTTCAGTCATACAAATTGCAATCAGCATTTATCCTCCATGAGGTCCTTGGCCTTGTGTTATGATAAACAGATGAAGCATGAGTCATCAGTTTTTAATGCCAGAGATTTCTTGTACAAGTCATTCTGAATGAGAAAGCCAGGTGAATGACTAGCAAAATGTATTCAAGGGAAAAATACAACTCCAGCTGCTCTGACTTATTACTTCTAACAATGACCAGAATGAATGAGAACCTCCACAGACATTTATTATGAAGGTTGCTATTGTACTGCATTGCTAATGGCTGTCAATTGTATATTGCCTGTTCTGTAACTATGCTGTTAGTGTTGTGAACAATGTATCTTTATATTATATGTATTTTATATTTACCACATACTATGCGAATGATAATCCAGATATCTCCAAGTAAGTGAAACTGGAAGTTAATATAAAGATACAAATTAATTTATCTGTAAAGTATCTTATTTCTGTTTCCAAATCCAAATTAATTTCCTATGATTAAAATGAGAATAAGAAATACATTTTGTTTGCTAAGGTTACATCTTAAATATATTTCTGCTTAGACTGAAATGTGATTTTTACCTCCTGCAAAGCAGTAAACTAAATTGAGAGATGAAACTTTTATGCCAGCTGTTTTCATTTATGATAATAAACCATCTCACATGAAAGGCCAAAGGCAGTCTGTGGAATCTTCTGCTTACTTTAACTCAACAATCAAGGCTCATAAAAGACTTCACAGGAGGAGGCTTGATAGTTACAAAATATGTAACATATAAATACATAGATTTTCTCTTCATCCTAAAACTAGTTAAACGTGTTTTACAGTTTCTATTTTCTTATCACCCTGATAATACAGTTTTATTTTTCATACAAATTGAAATGTATTTCATGTGGGATTAAATCCTCAGGTAATGACAATTTTTTAGCTACAGTATGATATCCAATTGAATAATAATACACATATTTTATTATTTTATACTACAAGAAATATTAGCACATCGTTTTTTTCAGTTTTTCTTTATTAAAGGGAATGTATTATCAGAAAATGACCTATATTGTTTGAATCAGATTTCTATGTTAGACATCGTTTTTAAAGAATTTTGATGGTTATTTTGAATTTTTCATTTCACTATATATAAAAAATAAAAATCCTGCATTTTTCTCACTGTCTATTAAGCCTAATAATAGTTACCTCTTCTTAATCTGTGAGGATCACTTTTCAACTTCATCATCATAAACAGTATTACAATGACAGATAACACTTTTATATAATATATAACATGGGAACTATTCACAATAGGTGATATCACATCTTATCTACTCCTTCCTGACCTCTGCACAGGTCAAAAAGTATGCCTAAAATACCCACAGATGGCAATGAGCCCACTACAGTGTATTGTGTCTATGATCCTTGTGTCTGCTGTAAAGCATATAATTAAATGTTGTTAATAACAGCTCAGGCAAGATTACTACCACCCCTAATCATGTTCAGGTAACAGAATAAAAAGCTACTATCTACTATCAAAAAACAAAAACAGATTAGAAAGGGGATACGTGTCACTTTCTCTTTTAACTAGCAGAAACAAATATATACATACCACATTCCCTTTAAAGTGTAGAGAGAAAATTAAACAGGAATATACACGTAGGCCCTGATTTATCACACCTTCACTCCAGAATTCTGTCTTCAAAAAGTCGCACGATAGGGCTTTTGCGACTTTTTTGCGCATTTTTTTGCGACTTTTTGCATGTGTACACCACTCACTCCAGTTTGTAATATGGGTGGAAAAGTGGGTGTGGTTAGCCATGTTAATGAGTTTCACTCCAGATTTATCATTGCGACTTTTTAAAAAAAGTCGCAAAATAGTCGCAATCTCACTCCAGGAGGAGGGTGGAGTAGGAAAAGTGGAGTAGCTTCCCTAGACAGAAGTGTTAGGTTTAAGAACAAGCCACATTTATCAAACAACCTGTGACGTTTGATAAATGTGGCAGAAAGTACTCCAACACAGACTGAAGCAAAACTGACTTCAAATATTTTCCTAATGATAAATTCCCCCCATAATGTACAGTTCTATAGAAAATGGTTTCAAAAATGGGATATTTGCCTTATAAATTTAGCCGTCATTAAAAAAAAAAAAATCTAAGTTTTAAGCTGGAAAGTTTTGGTCTTGAGGAACACATGTCAAAAAATAATAGACAAATATATTTTAAATATATAAAACATTCAACAGTTCTACATCTCAGACAAAAACCCTTAATAGCAGTTAAATATAAATGAGCCCCAATGTCTTACTGCCAAAGGTTTTCTTTTAACTGTGATTGAGGAAACAATAAAGGAAGGTGAAAATGTAAGGGAACTACCAAGAGAACCATCCGAAACCACAACCAGTAAACTGAAAAACTGCTACCAATCTTCTTTAATGACTCCAGTTAGAAGATAATCAATATGCTCTATGTGCCTAAAGATGGTCCAAATAAAAACTTTAAAAGCTATGTATACCTTTGGGGAATATTATTATTAATTATTATTATTATTATTATTATTATTATTATTATTATTATTATTGCAGTGCACTCATTTTGAGCTACAAATATATATAGATTTTTAAATTGGTCTTTATAAAAAAATATGGCATCCTTTTTTCTGTATAGAGCTAACATGCTATAGAAGCACCCTTTGGGCCTTCTGTCTTTTCCATCAGACCAGGAGAAGATGGGATCCTTATCTCTGCTCTCTAACCTTATAAACACTCATTATAGTTCAGTTCTTATCTTACTGATAGGCATATGGATTAAATAAGTCTTTATGACCTCTCAGTAGTTTGGAGATGAAAGGGAAAGTACCAGTCACACAAAAAAGTTAACACTTTGTAACAGAAAGGCTCAATATTTTTAATAAAGGCCAATTTTTAGCAAAAAAATTGCAAAATGCAATCATAAAAAATAACTTCTGAAGGTGTATATAGCTTGTAATTCTTCTTTGTAAAGCAAGTCCTAAAAAGGTAGATCAATAAATGAAAAATAAAAAAGCATAGCACTGAAAATGTGTGCACAATATTTCGGGGGATGCTAAAAACCTGAGTAGAAAAGGTCCAAAAAGGTGAACAACTAATTTAAGAATGGGCTTATTTTGTTTAGATAAGGTATATACAGTATATGTATGTATCTCACCTAAAACAAAGGCCTCATCCTTAAAGGAGTTGTTCACCATTGTGGACCTTTTCTACAGACCCCACAGGTCAATGACTGGCCACGCAGTGACATGTCATTGTTGCATCATGTGACCCAGTGACATGATGCATGGGTGACACATCACTTCTGTGACCAGTCATTGGCTGAAGCAATCACGTGACATGGCATTAAACTGGATGTTGATGTGTGGAGACCAGGGACCTGCAGAGCCAGTGGGGCAGCAATGGAGCAGTTAATTAGGTAAGTATGACCCCCTTTTTGTTTCCCTTACTTCAATTGATTGTCTCTGTCCAAATTAGATATGAGTGTGTGCGTTGACGCTAAGAACTTCAAACCACACAGTGTTGCTGGTGTGAAATCCTATAAACTTCTCTTTATTTTCAGGAAGCACTGTCTTATATCAATTCACTGATTAGGAGTGGTCAGCAGATTACATGTATCTCTTTACCACAGTATAATTGGATGTTCAAAGTCTACAACCATTTTTGGACATAAAGCATAAATTTATGGAATCACAGAAACAGGATATATGTACAACAGTTTTCATACCATAAGTACATATTTAAAGTGCCAGTGCATAAAAATCCTAAATAGACAAACATACATTACATAAATGCATAGTGCTAAAGTGCATGCCTACCAACCCCAGGCCCTCCACTCTCGACGCGCGTTTCGCTCGCTGCTTCCTCATACTTATGGTATGACGAATGGGCATTATATATTGTGACTTATGTACCATTATGAATTGAGCTGTGCCACCCAGAGCACTCGGCGATTGATCCTGTGGTGTATCCACTGTGGACGTTTATCCATCGCTATATATGTACTGATTGTTCATGTGTAAAAAATTTTTTAATATAATATATATTGAATAAACTTTATATTATTTTAAGATATATGCTTGTCATTGTTGCATTATATGAAAGGGAAAAATGCAGCGCCCTCGGGGCAGAAGCTAGTAACTCCTTCTAAAGACCTCACACCAATGCCCCTGCTCGATACAGGAGAAGATACAGACAGTGATTTGGAAGCCTCTGCACAACCAGATCCTACACCTATATCTCGCTCCAATAATGTTTTAGTCTTCCCAGAAACAAATTTTTCAAGACCTTTCACCGCAAACCCTTCAAAAAAGGAGGATTCTTAAGCCCTGACCAATGTTCTGCGCTCTAGAGGCATTCCATACAGCTGGAAATTCCCATTCGGCCTACTATTTACCTATGAAGGCAGAAGACATCTCATCAGATCCACTCAAGACCTTCAAGAGGTATACGCAGCCCTGGAAATTCCAGATCTTCATATCCAGAACTGGTCGACGGTTTAACGAACTCTCTGACCTTCCTCCTCGTCCTCATCCCACTCCGTGGGAAGAAGTAGCCTACAGTAGAGGATGACGACAAAGAAGAAAGTCTGGGAAGCTGACACCAAAGAGCATGATCTCTAGAGACACTTGATCTACATATCCTTTTTAAGTAATATTTTTCCTCTATGTGTAGTTCTACATAAACACCCCTAGGTCATTGGAACATTTATTTCCTTTTTTTCCACTTTTGACATCTATCTCATCCTACTTTCCAAACTTTTCTATCCTTCTTATTTTATTATCTTTATTTCTCAATCTATTACCATATTCGCCTATCCTCGAATAATATGTGAATAGCTCTGAGTAAGTTGGGAACCCGGCCTTGCGTTTAGATGACCAAAATTTTTAAAATTCATAGTTTTGAACAAAGCTTTTGTTTAACCACTGTGAAGTGGAAGTTTACACCAATTTCTGTGATGTTTTGTTTCTATCTGCTGCACCTTATAGAATCTGTATCTAAATTAGATGCAAGTCTACATTCTAGAACCAATGTTTGGATAATCTGCTATGTTCCCCCCCCCACCACCACCTTTTCCCTGCTTTTTCCCTCCCCAATTACATCCCTACTTCGAGCACCTCCATGAGGCCAATGGGTAACAAATCTCCACAAAGCTTCAAGAATCGCTTCATCATCTGGTACTATGGCACAATTTAAGGTGGCTACCTATAACACGAGAGGTATGACCTCACCTTCTAAAAGAGGACAGATAATGTACTTCCTGAAGAAGTCTAAGGCAGATATATGTCTCCTTCAGGAAACACATTTTAGAGAAGGGCATATTCCAACCATTATTCAATCATACTTTTCCATATGGTTCCACTCAGGCTCTAACAATAATGCTTCAAAGGGTGTAAGCATAGGAATCAGCAAACACGTCTCATTTTCCTTAACAGACAAATGTATCGACTCAGACGGTAGATACATCTTTCTGAAGGGAAAGGTGGGTAATTATCTAGTGACCTTTGCAAATATATATGCACCTAATAGCAACCAAATATGCTGCCTTCTCTCTGTTTTGAAGAACCTTCGCAAATTTGCTGAAGGCACCACTTTTCTAGGTAGAGACTTTAATGTTGCCATAGAGCCCCTGCTGGACACATCAACAGGTAAATCAGCACAGTCATACAAAGCCTTAGCCAAACTTAAATCCTACCTACGCTCCCTTCAACTGATTGACGCTTGGGGAACAATTAATCCGACCGATAAGGACTATACTCACTTTTCTGCCCCTCACCAGTCTTACCAATGCTTGAACTATATATTCATTACAAAAACCAAAATACAAAACTGCACCTCTGTAAATATCACCGCGCAAGTTTTTTCCGACCACTCTGTTGTAATCCTCACATACCACACCCCATCTGCGCCCACTAAATCATTTAGATGGCGTCTTAATGATCTCCTACTTTACCCACCCCAAAATGTCACCAAGATCAAACAGCAACTGAGAGAATACTTAAAGCTAAACGATAATGGCGAAGTTTCTACACAGACCTTATGGGAAGCACACAAACCATGTATCAGAAGACATTTTATTTCTTGATCCGCTTACACCCATAAACTTAGAGAAAAAACTGTCACAGATTTGCACCAGAAAATAACCCGGCTGGAAAAGCTCCATAAAAAATCGTTAGCTGCCGCCCACCTAACAGAGTCAACGGCTCTACGTACTGAATTAAAAAACATCCTAAAATTACATTCAGCTAAGTCATATTTGTATGCCAAATATAAACATTATGCCCATGGAGACAAACCCATCAGATTTATGCTGGCACAGTCGAAAAGTAGAAAAAATAACTCATTTATAACAACTTTGAAAGGTAAATCAGATTCCCAGTTGCACAAAACTGAAGAGATTGCCCGTGAATTTAGCGACTTTTACAGTAGCCTGTATAACTTACACCCTAACGAAGATGCAACCACAATACAAAACAAACAAACAGCTATAGACTCATTCTTACAATCCCTGAACCTACCACAATTGTCCTCAGATCAAAGCACTCATTTATGCTCAGACATCACTCCACAAGAAATTACATCCGCTTTTAAAAACACCCCCAAAAATAAAAGTCCAGGCCCTGATGGATTATCCTCCTTCTACTATAACACCTTTCTGGATACTTTGCTCCCCTTCATTAGCAAACTATATAATGACGCCCTCCAAGGTACACCATTTCATAGCCAAACTCTAACGGCAAATATCTCAATAATACATAAAGAAGGGAAAGACCCGGCCCAGTGTGGCAGCTACCGACCAATATCTCTCCTTAATGTGGATTTAAAAATTTACGCAAAAATACTAGCCACTCGATTAAGTTCCCTACTTCCAGGCATTATAGGTTCAGACCAAGTTGGTGTTGTGTCCCCCCCAAAAAAGGGGAAAGATAATATATACAGAGTCATACAACTCATATCCCATGCCAAACTTACCTCCAAACCCCTAGTCCTTCTTGGCACTGATGCCGAGAAGGCTTTCGACAGGGTGGGCTGGCAGTTCCTGATGGCTGCTATGGCAGCATTTAACATACCCAAAATGTTTATTAAAGCGGTATTTTCTATGTATGTAAATCCGACAGCCCAAGTACTGATTAATGATACCCTCTCCCCCCCTTTTAAGATAACAAATGGAACCCTTCAGAGCTGCCTGCTGTCCCCTCTCCTGTTTATAATTACAATGGAAACACTCCTTCAGAAAGTTAGACTGAATACACAAATAATAGGACTTATATGCGGAGACGTAGAACATAAGGCGGCAGCCTATGCGGACGACTTGTTGCTTCTAACAACAAATCCAGCACAATTGTTGCCCATTATTGAGCAACTCTTTAGAGATTTCAGAGAAATATCAAACTTCAAGGTCAATCTAAGCAAATCTCAAATCTTAAATATTTCTCTCCCTGACCATATAGCACAATGTCTCCACATGAGCTCGCCCTTTGAATGGTCACAAACGCATATTAAGTTTTTAGGTGTCATTATTTCTCCTACTTTATCCCACCTGTACAAAAATAACTTTCCCCCACTTCTGCACAAAATATCGCAAATACTGTCCAGTTGGCCAGTACCCTATGTCTCTTGGTTTGGCCACAAGAACTTAGCAAAGTGCTTAATCTGGCCAAAAATCACATATCTTCTCCAAGCATTACCCATATGTATACCTCAAATGTTTTTCAATAATGTACAGCAAATATTCTCCAAATTTATCTGGAAAAATAAAAAGCCAGGTATAAAATACTCCACACTACAACTTTCTAATAAACATGGTGGCATAGATCTTCCCGACCCCGAAAACTTTTGTAGAACAGTACATCGTAGTAGAATTATCAAATGGATACGATGTCCCTCACACAAATAATGGGTTCCCCTCGAGGAATTTATGCTTAAAATACCGTTAAGATGTCTGATTTTTTTGTGACTTCAGACAACAACTATTTAAATCCCAGAACCCTCTTACTGTACCTCAGAAACGTGGAGAATTTGGTCTTTGACCCAAGTACGTCAGAAATGTATGCCATTCCCTTCTCCTCTTATGCAAATTAGAGACCTATTGCTGGATTTTGATCCACTAGTAAACAAAAGCATCCCCACAACTATTCAACATAATACAGCATCAATAGACACTTTACTGAACTTAGATTCCTCCCCTTCTCCATCAGTTAATCAAACACTTAAAATGCCCTACCTTCCCCATTTTGCTACATAATAAGCTCCTATCAGCCCTCCAAAAAGTACGAAGTGGCACGAATCTAACAAGGTCAATCACAGAGTTTGAGACATTACTCACCTAAATACACACCTAAAATAGTAAATACACACCTAAAATAGTGATTTCCCGGCTATGTAAAATCCTCTTATCCCTTAACTCAGACAACACCCTTCTCTTTCTTCAAGCATGGGAAAAAGACTTAGGTAAACAATTTACCCCAGATGAAAGGAACACGCTCTTTGCTGTCCCTAAACTCGCATCTAAATGTATCCGTATACAAGAAATCGGTTACAAAATACACTGTGTGCAGAATTATTAGGCAAGTTGTATTTGAGAGGATTCTTTTATTTATTGAACAACAACTATGTTCTCAATCAACCCAAAAGACTCATAAATATCAAAGCTTAATATTTTTGGAAGTTGGAGTGGTTTTTTTTTAGATTTGGCTATCTTAGGAGGATATCTGTTTGTGCAGGTAACTATTACTGTGCAGAATTATTAGGCAACTTAATAAAAACCAAATATATACCCATCTCACTTGTTTATTTTCACCAGGTAAACCAATATAACAACACAAAATGAAGAAATAAACATTTCTGACATTCAAAAACCAAAACAAAAAAAAATCAGTGACCAATATAGCCACCTTTCTTTACGATGACACTCAAAAGCCCTCCATCCATAGATTATGTCAGTTGCTTGATCTGTTTACGATCAACATTGCGTGCAGCAGCCACCACAGCCTCCCAGACACTGTTCCGAGAGGTGTACTGTTTTCCCTCCCTGTAGATCTCACATTTTATGAGGGACCACAGGTTCTCTATGTGGTTCAGATCAGGTGAACAAGGGGGCCATGTCATTATTTTTTCTTCTTTTAGACCTTTACTGGCCAGCCACGCTGTGGAGTATTTGGATGCATGTGATGGAGCATTGTCCTGCATGAAAATCAAGTTTTTCTTGAACGATACTGACTTCTTCCTGTACCACTGCTTGAAGAAGGTGTCTTCCAGAAACTGGCAGTAGGTCTGGGAGTTGAGCTTCACTCCATCCTCAACCCAAAAAGGTCCCACAAGTTCATCTTTGATGATACCAGCCCATACCAGTACCCCACCTCCACCTTGTGGGTGTCTGAGTCGGAGTGGAGCTCTCTGCCCTTTACTGATCCAGCCTCAGGCCCATCCATCTGGCCCATCAAGAGTCACTCTCATTTCATCAGTCCATAAAACCTTAGAAAAATCAGTCTTACAGGGAGTCTGTCACCTCATTTTCACCTATATAACTGCAGTGCCCCACAGAAGATTGCATACAAATCCCAGACATACCTGTGTGCACTTTGTGTCTGTATTCCATGTCAAGAAAAAGCACTTTTATTCTGCAGGAAAACAGCTCCCAAGTGGCCGGCTGGAAGTGAAACTAAAAACAGCTTTCTCTCCTGACTCGATTTCTAACAGCTATATCTTCTGGATAATGCTGGTATCATTTTAAAGCTTGGAATGTCAGCTTTTAAAGAAGGTCAGAACCATTTTTCTATCTGCTACGAATCCCAAGATATGAGCAGCTAAAACTTCCCTCCCCCCTCCAGTCTAGTTTGCAGCAGCAGCAGAGCCGGGCTCTTGGGAACTGTTTTCCTGCAGAATAAAAGTGCTTTTTCTGAACGAGGAATACACACACACAGTGCACACAGGTATGTCTGGGATCTGTGTGCAATCTTCTGTGGGGCACTGCTGTTAGCTATATAGGTGAAAATGAGGTGACAGACTCCCTTTAAGATATTTCTTGGCCCAGTCTTGACGTTTTATCTTACATAGTTACATAGTTAATACGGTTGAAAAAAGACATATGTCCATCAAGTTCAACCAAGGGTGGGGGTAGGAGTGATGAAGGGGAGGGGGACGGGTAACCTTAAGACATGACTCTACATTTTTTAATATGTGGTGACCTTCTTTTTCTCTAAGAATTTATCTAAGCCTGTTTTGAAGCCCTCAGCTGTCTTTGCTGTGACCAGCTCCTGCGGTAGACTGTTCCACAGATTCACAGTTCTTATAGTAAAGAAGGCTTTTCGCCCCTGGAGTCTGAACCTTTGCTTTTCCAGGTGGAGGCAGTGCCCCCTTGTCTTTTGAGGGGATTTTACCTGGAACAGTTTTTCACCATATTTTTTGTATGGGCCATTTACATACTTATACAGGTTGATCATGTCCCCCCTTATACGTCTCTTCTCAAGACTAAACAAGTTTAACTCCTTCAATTTTTCTTCATAGCTAAGATGCTCTATGCCCCTTATCAGTTTAGTTGCCCGTCTCTGCACCCTTTCCAGCTCCAGGACATCCTTCCTATAAACCGGAGCCCAGAACTGAACAGCATATTCCAGATGAGGCCGTACTAATGCTTTATACAGTGGTAATATGACATTCCTGTCCCACGAGTCCATGCCTCTTTTAATACATGACAATATTCTGCTGGCCTTAGAAGCAGCCGATTGACATTGCATGCTATTCTGCAGTCTATGGTCTACAAGGACACCCAGATCCTTCTCTACAAGTGACTCTCCCAGTGTTACTCCACCTAGGACATAGGAGGCATGCAAGTTGTTAGTACCCAGATGCATAACTTTACATTTATCCACATTGAACCTCATCTGCCAAGAGGATGCCCAAACAGTGTGTCCAAGTCAGCTTGTAACTTCTGCACATCTTCCATAGACTGGACTCTACTACAAAGCTTAGTGTCATCTGCAAAAATTGAAACAGTGCTGTTGATTCCTCCCTCTATATCATTAATAAATAAATTAAATAAAAGTGGACCCAGCACTGAACCTTGGGGTACACCACTTATAACTGGGGACCATTCAGAGTAGGAATCATTCACCACCACTCGCTGAGTACGCTCCTTCAGCCAGTTCTCAATCCAGTTACAGAGTAGATTTTCTAATCCAACCGACCTTAATTTACCCGTCAGACGTCTATGAGGGACCGTGTCAAACGCTTTTGCAAAGTCCAAATACACAATATCCACAGCCTCCCCTCTATCCAGACTTCTACTCACTTCTTCATAAAAACCAATCAGGTTAGTCTGACAGCTTCTGTCCTTAGTACAACCATGCTGGTTATCACTTATAATACTATTATCCAAAACATATTTCTGTATATAGTCCCTTATTAGACCCTCAAAAAGTTTCCCCACAATGGACGTTAAGCTCACCGGTCTGTAATTCCCCGGGGATGACCTAGAGCCCTTCTTGAAGATGGGCACCACATTTGTTTTATGCCAGTCCCTCGGCACTATGCCAGTCACCAGAGAATCTTTGAATATTATATACAAGGGCAAAGAAATTACTGAACTAAGTTCCTTAAGAACTCTTGGGTGTAACCCATCCGGTCCTGGAGCCTTATTCACGTTTACTTTGTTTAACATAGCTTTGACCATATCTATATTGAACCAGTTAAGTATATTACATGAAGTATCACCAGCACTTACTCTACCGGCAGCAGCTCCCACCTCTTCATGTGTATATACAGAACTAAAGAACTCATTCAGTAGCTTCGCCTTTTCCTGATCCCCAGTAATTAATTCCCCATCACTATTATTAAGGGGTCCTACATGCTCTGACCTAGGTTTTTTTGCATTTATATATTTGAAGAATTTTTTGGGATTGGTTTTGCTATCCCTGGCCACCAGCCTTTCATTTTGAACTTTTGCTGCTTTTATAGTCCTTTTACAATCTTTATTAACCCTTTTGTAGTTATTAAAGGATATGGCAGACCCCTCTGATTTGTATATTTTAAATGCCCTTTGTTTTTCATGTATTGCCCTTTTAACATCCGCATTAAGCCACGCAGGGTTTAAATTTAAGCGTTTGTATTTGTTCCCCCTAGGAATAAATTCTGCAGTATAGTTACCCAGTGTAGATTTGAAGGTCTCCCATTTATCATCTGTGTTACTACTTGACAACAGCTGCTCCCAGTCTATGTCCTGGAGTGCGGCCCTTAACCCTGGGAAATTGGCCTTTTTAAAATTAAATGTTTTTGATCTCCCAGCATGTTTATGCTTTTTACACTTTAGGATAAAAGTAACTATATTGTGGTCACTATTACCAAGGTTTTCCCGAACAATTACCTCCTCAACTATCTCTGCATTGTTAGATATAACCAGATCCAACAGTGCATCACTTCTTGTTGGTTCTTCTACAAACTGACCCAGAAAATTATCCTGCAATAAGTTAAGAAAATTTCTCTCCTTTGCAGTTGAAGCCGATCCATGACCCCAGTCAATACCAGGGAAGTTAAAATCTCCCATTATCACTACTGTACCTGCCTGGGCAGCCCACTCTATTTGTCTATGCAGCTGATCCTCAGTGATGTTTGGGGGTCTATAAATTACACCAAAAATTATTCTTTCATTGTTAGTCTCCCCTTGTAATTCCACCCACACGGATTCTGCATTCACACAATCATCACCCCCTATTGTCTCCTTCATACTCGCTTTTATACTACTTCTGACATACAGACATACTCCTCCTCCTTTCCTATTGTCCCTATCCCTCCGAAACAGAGTATAACCCTGGAGATTGACAGCCCAGTCATGCGAAGAGTCCAGCCATGTCTCAGCAACTCCAACTATATCAATTTCCTCCTCCAGTACCATGACCTCAAGCTCAGCCATTTTGCCTGCTAGACTTCTGGCATTTGTGAACATACACTTTAAATTACCATGTGTTTTTGTACATTTAGGTTTAGAAATGTAATTTATTGATGTTTTCTGACTAGACATGTTTTTTTCTGCTGATTTGTAACACATGGATCTCCTTATCCACTGCTGTTATCCTCCCCCATGGTCCACTTCTCCACCCACCACTCTGTTCTGACCACTCTCTAACCGATCTACCACTGCATGCTTTGCTTTATTTTCTGCTTGTCCTCCCCCCACATCCCTAGTTTAAAAACTCAGCCACCCCCTCTAGGATTCTCTCTCCCAGCACAGCAGCCCCTCTTCCATTCAGGTGCAATTTATCCACAGAATACAATTTGTACCCCAATGAAAAATCAGCCCAGTGCTCTAAGAACCCGAACCCTTCTCCCTTACACCAAGACTTGAGCCATGCATTCAACTCCCTCAGCTCCCGCTGTCTGTCCTGTGATGCGCATGGCACAGGCAGTATTCCTGAGAATACAACCTTGGAGGTCCATCCATTCAGCTTGGCTCCTAGTTCTCTATAATTATTCTTAACAGACCTCCACCTACCATTTATTCTGTCGTTGGTTCCCACATGGACCATGACAGCTGGGTCATCCCCAGCCCCTCCCAGTAATTTGTCCACCCGTTCCACCACATGCCGAACCCTGGCACCAGGGAGACAGCAAACCATTCGGTTGAGGCGGTCTTGGCGACAAATTATTCTATCCGTCTTCCTGATTATGGAATCCCCTACCACTACTAGCTGTCTCGGCCTACCTGCTTTACCATTCCCCCCACTACTAGATGGACTGTTCCCCCGGCTGTTAGGGAGACCAGTATCCACTAGGGTTGCCATTTCTGAGACTGACACCCTCGCATCATCACCTAACTTGGCAATTTTGCTTGGGTGCACAGAAGCAGGACTGGCCTTCCTTTTCCTAGACCCCTTGCCACTCCCTCTATTCGGGTTAACCCAGCTCCTTACATGGGCCTCCTGATTTTCCTCTCCACCCTCCATAACAGACCCCATAACTGCCTGTTCTGTGAGAAGCAGGCCCCTCTCAAGATCTCTTGTTTCCCTCAGTGTTGCAATATGCTTTTCCAGATCTCTAATGTGAGCTTCCAGATTGGCAACATGCTCACATCTACCACAGCGGTATTCACCCAGGAACTGCTGCTCCTGTTGTTCATACATGTGGCAGACTGTGCACTGTTGAACACTTTCAATCTTGCTATCCATCCCAGTTACAAAACAGCAATCAATTAACAAGAATAAAGTACTTACTGCAAACTTTTTACAACTTCTTTACAACTCTTATAACTCTACTGGTCACTTAGCTCAGTCACTTGTCTCAGGAGCAGCCTCAGTCAAGAGCAAGGCTCAGTCTGAGTTCAACTGATACTTTTATACACCTGAGATTAATTAACCACACCCACAGGCAATCAGCAGACTAGAGGGGAAAAAAAGTGCAAAAAAGCAGTTTAAACTTGTGTCTGTTCAGACTCTATTTGCTAATGTATGCTACACCAAACAAAACAGATTTTAGCTGTATATAATCTTTCTACAAACACAAATCACTCTCTACACAAACAACAATCTCTTATAACTCTACTGGTCACTTAGCTCAGTCACTTGTCTCAGTCAAGCAGCCTCAGTTATGTTTCTTGTTCAAAGGTGGTCGTTTTTCAGCCTTCCTTACCTTGGCCATGTCCCTGAGTATCGCACACCTTGTGCTTTTTGATACTCAGCTTCACGCTTGATTTTCCTCAATTCATGGGCAGTTATTTTGCGCCTTTTTTTCCAACACGCTTCTTGCAACCCTGTTGGCTATTTGCCATGAAACTCTTGATTGTTCGGTGATCACGCTTCAAAAGTTTGGCAATTTCAAGACTGCTGCATCCCTCTGCAAGACATCTCACAATTTTTGACTTTTCCGTCAAATCTCTCTTCTGACCCATTTTGCCAAAGGAAAGGAAGTTGCCTAATAATTAAGCACACCTTATATAGAGTGTTGATGTCATTAGACCACACCCCTCCTCATTACAGAGATGCACATCACCTGATTTACTTAATTGGTAGTTGGCTTTTAAGCCTATACAGCATGGAGTAGGACAATATGTATAAAAAGGATGATGTGATCAAAATACTCATTTGCCTAATAATTCTGCACACAGTGTACTTACCATATGGCACTTAACCCCAGATAAGCTACATAAATATAATCCTTCATATCACCCTGGTTGTTGGAGATGTGGCTCCTCCCCTGGCACGTATTACCATCTGTGGTGGACCTGTCCGGCTATTATTCCTTATTGGACGGCAATTATACAATGTATTAACAAAATTCTGGGCTTATCATTTAAAGTAATGCCAGAACTCTGTCTGCTCCATTTGGTACCTATCAAACTACATAGATACCTGGATCAGCTCTCCAGACATCTTCTGGCTGTTGCCAGGATATTGATTCCTACCTATTGGAAGGCAAACTGCCCCCCGACAATATCCCAATGGATTGACAGAGTGGACTCTATATATAGATTGGAGGAATTAGCTAAATGGGATTCGAAGAGCCACTCCACCTTCACAAAAATCTGGTCCCCTTGGGCTCGCTACAGGAATTTCAGTAAACCATAAAAGCACTAGACCCTGTCCCTCTTGGATTTATTCCATTATTCAGCAACTATTGCGCCTCAAGCGTTGTACTATTCTTCTTTATATGATGAAACTTTATTTTGCATCATACTTGTACACATACGATACATATGCTTGCTATTCCAGCTATACCCAGATATGCAGCCTATTACCCCCTCCCCTATTTTTTCCCTAGCCTTTCCTTCCCCTCTGTTTCCCTTCTCTATGGTATTTTATAGAGTTTATTGCTAAACGTATTTACCTGCTTGTGACAGTTACTTCAATTATATGCGCAGTAACCTAGACAGCTGCCTTTTGTTTAATACAGTCTTCCTAACTTGGACTAGAATTGGCTGCTTATGACACAATTTACGTCTGTTATGTCACAATCAGTGAGTAACCTTAAGTCATTAGACCTTCTTAATTGATTGTACTTTGCATACCTTGTTTTGGGCTTGAACCCCATTGTATGTTTGAAAAAAAAACAATGAAAATAATTTTAAAAAGAAAAAAGAAATGGTCCAAAAAGGTGAACAATTCTTTTCACAATTCTTATTTTGTTTAGATAAGGTATATACAGTATATGTATGTATCTCACCTAAAACAAAGGCCCAATCCTTAAAGGAGTTGTTCACCATTGTGGACCTTTTCTGCAGACCTCACAGGTCAATGACTGGCCACGCAGTGACATGTCATTGTTGCATCATGTGACCCAGTGACATGATGCATGGGTGACACATCACTTCTGCGACCAGTCATTGGCTGCAGCAATCACGTGACGTGGCATTAAACTGGATGTTGATGTGTGGAGACCAGGGACCTGCAGAGCCAGTGGGGCAGCAATGAAGCAGTTAATTAGGTAAGTATAATTACCACAGCAGGTCCGGCCACACTGAGGGATCTTTAGAAATGGTCCATAAAGGTGAACAATTCTTTTAAGCAGTTGATTTCTTCTATAAATGGTACATAATGCTTGCTTTATTGTATTAAAAAGCACTGATTATTTAGAGATCACAAGCAAATAGAAAAGAAAAAAGTCCAGTATATTAAATTATTTCTAACTACAGAGTGATTGAAAAGAAAAGCTTTCAATAGTGTCCATGTAGTTATTGTCAATTATGTCAATGACAAGAAAGACAAATACACATTTTCAGGATAGCTTGGTCAATAGAAATGAGACCTTAGAAATCTTATAAATGACTGTAATAATACATAAAGTCTTCAATAGTCACATAGAATAGACAAAAATTGAAATGTACGGAATGGACAGCAGATGGATAGGGAGATAAAACCTAACACAAGATGGTGGAGCTGCTTAATAAGCTAGAAAATATTAATGTAATGGTCTGCTTAATGATCTATTTCATTAATTTTGTGATACTTAAGGAAAAATGTTTTGCTGTCAAATCTTGAAAATTATGCACACAATATTGCCTTACAGTACAAAAAACATAGGGAATCTATCAATATGATAAGCCTTTCTACACTAGAGCAATTCTAGAACCATAAGCAGCCCCCTAAACTGCCCATAGAGGACTTTATCAAATGCTTCCTATTGCTCTCATATGCCCAAATAGCTTTTTTAAAGGAGTAATCTAATGAAAATCACCTATCCAAAGGATAGGGGATAAATATAAGATTTTGGGGAAGTCCAACCTGAAAATGAATGATCCCCTTTATGACTGAAGTGCCAGTGTACATTTTAGCCCACCACTGTATTCAATTTTATAGGGTTGACATAGACCATGCTCTGTCAGTCCCATATAAGAGACAGTAGTGGTGGACATGTGCCTTATTGCTCCATTTAGAGAGCTGATCCCCCATTACCCCCATAATGCAATATTTATCACTTGCGAATAGATGGTAAATTTTGTGTGATAACTAGAGATGAGCGAGCATACTCGTCCGAGCTTGGTGCTCGTTCGAGTATTATGGTACTCGTAAGTGCTCGCTGCTCGGACGAGTATCTCGCCATGCTCGAGGAAATGGCAACTTCCGCATCGTGCTTTTTTGGCGCCTATAAACTCAGCCAATCACAAGCCAGGAGACTCTGCGGTACACCCAGCATCACGTGGGGCCCTTACATGTTGATAGCAGTGGTTGGCTGGCCTGATCAGGTTAACCTTGAATATACTACTGACTGGCCGCGGCGCTCGGCTCAGATGCCGTCTGGATGTCGTTAGGGATAGAGCTGCTGCGTTTCAGGGAGAGTGTTAGGGCCTGCATTTAGTTCTCTGTTAGGCAGGAATCACCCACAAAGAACCCAACAGCCCTTCTAAGGGCTACAAGACATTTTTTTTTGGCTGGCTGGCTGGCACTAGTAGTGCAGCTATCGCCATATATACCCCCTTTTTTTTTAATGTTATATCTCAGTGATACAAATCCATTGCACACAGCAGTGTGGAACCATTCTGTGTGTCACAGTTCAGCTGTCCACTCACGCCAATCCCTATTTTCTGTCCAGGTGACACTTTCTGTACGTCACTTAATACAACCAAGTCTTTTGCTGCCTGTCACGTATATAGTTTGATCCCAAAAATCTCTGTGCGACATTTGTCTGGGTCGCAGTCTAAATAGCCACCGTCAGTAGGGTGTCAGTTAGCTCTACGATAGTTTCTGCACGTCACGTTCCAAAAAAAAACAAAACAAAAAAAAATAGTTTTTTAGTTGTTTTAGCTCAGTGATACAAATCCATTTCACATAGCTGCGTGGAACCATTCTGTGTGTCACAGTTCAGCTGTCCACTCACGCCAATCCGTATTTTCTGTCCAGGTGACACTTTCTGTGCGTCACTTAATACAACCAAGTCTTTTGCTGCCTGTCACGTATATAGCTTGATCCCAAAAATCTCTGTGCGACATTTGTCTGGGTGGCAGTCAAAATAGCCACCGTCAGCAGGGTGTCAGTTAGCTCTACGATAGTTTCTGCACGTCCCGTTCCCAAAAAAACAAAACTACAAAAAAATATATTAAAAAAAATATATAAAAAAAATAGTTTTTTAGTTGTTTTAGCTCAGTGATACAAATCCATTTCACACAGCTGCGTGGAACCATTCTGTGTGTCACAGTTCAGCTGTCCACTCACGCCAATCTGTATTTTCTGTCCAGGTGACACTTTCTGTGCGTCATTTAATACAACCAAGTCTTTTGCTGCCTGTCACGTATATAGCTTGATCCCAAAAATCTATGTGCGACATTTGTCTGGGTGGCAGTCAAAATAGCCACCGTCAGCAGGGTGTCAGTTAGCTCTACGATAGTTTCTGCATGTCCCGTTCCCAAAAAAACAAAACTACAAAAAAATATATAAAAAAAAATATATAAAAAAAAATAGTTTTTTAGTTGTTTTAGCTCAGTGATACAAATCCATTTCACACAGCTGCGTGGAACCATTCTGTGTGTCACAGTTCAGCTGTCCACTCACGCCAATCTGTATTTTCTGTCCAGGTGACACTTTCTGTACGTCACTTAATACAACCAAGTCTTTTGCTGCCTGTCACGTATATAGCTTGATCCCAAAAATCTCTGTGTGACATTTGTCTGGGTCGCAGTCTAAATAGCCACCATTAAAAGGGTGTGAGTTAGGTCTACGATAGTTTCTACATGTCACGTTCCAAAAAAACAAAACTACAAAAAATATATTAAAAAAAATATATAAAAAAAATAGTTTTTTAGTTGTTTTAGCTCAGTGATACAAATCCATTTCACACAGCTGCGTGGAACCATTCTGTGTGTCACAGTTCAGCTGTCCACTCACTTCAATTCGTATTTTCTGTCCAGGTGACACTTTCTGTACGTCATTTAATCCAACTAGGTCTTTTGCTGTAACGTATATAGCTTGATCAAAAAAATCTCTGTGCGACATTTGTCTGGGTGGCAGTCAAAATAGCCACCATTAACAGGGTGTGAGTTAGGTCTACGATAGTTTCTGCACGTCACGTTCCAAAAAAAACAAAACTACAAAAAAAATATATAAAAAAAATATATATAAAAAAAATAGTTTTTTTGTTGTTTTAGTTCAGTGATACAAATTCATTTCACACAGCAGTGTGGAACCATTCTGTGTGTCACAGTTCAGTTGTCTACTCACTCCAATTCGTATTTTCTGTCCAAGTGACACTTTCTGTACGTCACATAATCCAACCAGGTCTTTTGCTGTCACGTATATAGCTTGATCACAAATATCTCTGTGCGACATTTGTCTGGGTCGCAGTCAAAATAGCCACCATTAACAGGGTGTGAGTTAGGTCTACGATAGTTTCTGCACGTCACGTTCCCAAAAAAAACAAAACTACAAAAAAAATATATAAAAAAATAGGTTTTTTTGTTGTTTTAGCTCAGTGATAAAAATCCATTTCACACAGCAGTTTCGAACCATTCTGTGGGTCACAGTTCAGTACACACTCCAATCCGTATTTTCTGTCCAGGTGACACTTTCTTTACGTCACTTAATTAAACCAGACTGAACAAGTTTGTGGGTTTCAGTACACCAGGCCCATTTATTTTTTATTTTTTATATAATACACTTATATACAGAAAATGTTGAACCCCAGGGCTAAGGGTCGAGGACGAGGGCGTGGGCATTCAATTACTGCAGGGGGCAGAGGCCGTGGTCCTGGGCAGGGTGAGACAGTACCTGCTGATGAGGGAGCAGGGGAACGCCGCAGAGCTACACTCCCTAGCTTCATGTCTCAACTTACAGGGACACGTGGTAGAGGACTGTTGAAACCACAACAGTGCGAACAGCTGATGTCGTGGATTGCGGACAATGCTTCAAGTAATTTGTCCACCAGTCAGTCTTCCACGCAGTCCACCCATGTTACCCAAGGGAGCACTCCTCTGGCTCCTCCACCTCAACCTCCTTCCCCCCAGTCTGCCCCTTCCTAGGAAAATTTGGAATGCGATCCGGCATACTCTCAGGAACTGTTTTCTGGACCCTTCCCAGAGTCACAAACCACTTCTCAGCTTGCTGCTGACCTCGTTCCCGATGCCCAAGTTTTCCAACTGTCGCAGTCTGTGGGTGATGATGATGATGACAATGTTGACTTAGTGGAAGAAGTTTGTAAAGAGGTGTCGGACGATGAGGAGACACAGTTGTCAGACAGTGGTGAAGTTGTTGTCAGGGCAGGAAGTCCGAGGGGGGAGCAGACTGAGGAATCGGAGGATGACGAGGTGACTGACCCAAGCTGGGTTGATATGCCGAGTGAAGACAGTGCTTCTGAGGCGGAGGCGAGTGCTGCACCAGAACAGGTTGTAAGAGGCAGTGGTGTGGCCAGAGGGAGAAGCAGGGCCAGAGCTGGTGCATCAGCAGCAACTGTTTCACGTAGTGAAGCTCCCGTGGCGAGGCCTAGATGTTCGCAAGTCTGGAGGTTCTTTAAAGAAAGTGAGGATGACCGACGGACTGTGGTGTGCAACCTGTGCCACACCAGGATCAGCAGGGGTGCCACCACTACTAGCCTAACCACCACCAGCATGCGCAGGCATATGAGTGCTAAACACCCCACTCAATGGAACCAAGGCCGTTCACCACCTCCTGCGGGTCACACCACTGCTCCTTCCCCTGTGTCACTCGCTGCCTCTGCTAGTCAACCCCCTGCCCAGGACCCCGGCACGAGCGCCTCCCGCCGGAAAACCACACCTTCGCCTCCACGATCCTCCACAGTGTCCACCAATGTGTCCCAGCGCAGCGTTCAGCTGTCTTTACAGCAGACGCTGGAGCGCAGGAAATACAGTTCCACCCACCCACATGCCCAAGCCCTCAACGTCCACATCTCCAAATTGCTTAGCCTGGAGATGCTGCCCTATAGGCTGGTAGTGACCGAGGCCTTTCGTAATCTCATGGCGGTGGCTGCCCCTCGGTATTCGGTCCCCAGCCGCCACTATTTTTCCCGATGTGCCATCCCAGCCCTACACCAGCACGTGTCACAGAACATCATCCGTGCCCTGACCAACGCTGTTTCTGAGAAGGTCCACCTAACCACGGACACGTGGACAAGTGCTGCCGGGCAGGGACACTATATCTCACTGACGGCACATTGGGTTAAATTGGTGGAGGCTGGGACCGAGACTGACCCTGGGGCCGCTCATGTACTGCCCACACCGAGGATTGCGGGGCCTACCTCGGTCACGGTCTCTCAGACGTACTATGCCTCCTCCTCCGACCCCTCCTCCTCCACCTCCTCCTCCGAATTACCATCCGTGGGCACGGCGCCTTCAGTCGGTAGCTCTAGGCGCAGCAGCAGTACCGTGGGTAACTGCTGAGCTTAGGTGACAAAAGGCACACCGCCCAAGAGCTGTTACAGGGCATCACGGCGCAGACCGATGTGTGGCTGGCACCGCTGAACCTCAAGCCAGGCATGGATGTGTGTGACAACGGGCGTAACCTGGTGGCGGCTCTGCAACTCGGCAGACTGACACATGTGCCATGCCTGGCCCACGTGTTCAATCTAATAGTTCAGCGGTTCCTCAAGACATACCCCAATCTGTCTGATTTGCTCACCAAGGTGCGCCGCATCTGTGAGCATTTCCGCAAGTCGACCACAGATGCTGCCACTCTCAGGGCAGCACAGCGCCGCCTACAACTGCCCACTCACCGACTGTTGTGCGACGTGCCCACGAGATGGAATTCGACATTAAACATGTTATCCAGATTTTACCAGCAGCGCAGAGCGATTGTAGACTGCCAGATGTCAACTTCCACCAGAACTGGTAGTCAGGTCAGTCAGATTCCTCAAGTCTACAATGAGGAGTGGACGTGGATGTCTGATATCTGCCAGGTGTTGAGCAACTTTGAGGAGTCAACACAGATGGTCAGCGGCGATGCCGCCATTATCAGCCTCACCATCCCGCTGCTTTGCCTGTTGAAAAACTCACTGCTCAGCATCAAGTCGGATGCTTTGCGCTTGTCACAAGAGACGGTGGAGGAAGATACGTCGCTTGATAGCCAGAGCACCCTCCGGTCTGTTTCTCAGCGCGTATCGGAGGAGGGGGATGAGGATGAAGAGGAAGAGGAGGAAGAGGAGGAGAATGTCGGCGAGACAGTAGAGGGTACCAGTGCTCAGTCCTTAACTCTTGAGCGTGTATGGGCTGAAGAGAGGACTTGGAGGAGGAGGAGGAAATGGAGAGTCAAGCCAGTGAGGAGAGGGAATTCTTACGTGTTGGGACTCTGGGGCACTTGGCAGACTTCATGTTAGGCTGCCTATCCCGTGACCCTCGCGTTAGAAGCATTTTTTCAAACACCGATTACTGGGTGTTCACTCTCCTGGACCCACGGTACAAGCAGAACCTTTCCACTCTCATCCCTGTAGAGGAAAGGAGTATGAGAGTGAATAGATATCAACAGGCCCTGGTGCACATGCTGAAACAATCCTTCCCATCTGACGCCGCTAGCGGCAGAGGGCATGGTTCTGTGGGCCAAGTAGCGGGGGAGAGGAGGCGAGCAGGCAGCTTGTCCAGCACTGGCAGGGGAACGCTCTCCAAGGCCTTTGCCAGTTTTATGTCACCCCAGCAAGACACTGTCACCTGTCCCCAGTCTAGGCAGAGTAGGGGGAGCTGTACAGAAAGATGGTGAGGGAGTACCTAGCTGACCATACCAACATCCGTAGCGATCACTCTGCTCCATACAACTACTGGGTTTCAAAGCTGGACACGTGGCCTGAACTGGCGCTGTACGCCTTGGAGGTGCTGGCCTGCCCTGCCGCTAGCGTGCTGTCAGAGCGGGTATTCAGTGCAGCTGGTGGCGTCATCACCGATAAGCGTACACGCCTGTCAACTGACAGTGCTGACAGGCTGACGCTTATTAAAATGAACAAAGCCTGGATTTCACCGGAATTCAAATCTCCTCCGGGGGAAAGCAGCTAAAGATTAACATTACTTATGTATCCGATTCCTCTTCTCTACTCCTCCTACTCCTCCTCCTCCTCCATGCCGTCTTTGCCTAACGCTGACCAAAAAAACACCATTTTTTAGAGGTCCAACTGGCACTCTTTTACCACCTACAGGCCCTCTCTAAACAATTTTTCCGGAGGTCCACCTACAGGCCCTCTCTCCAAACAATTTTTCCGGAGGTCCACCTACAGGCCCTCTCTCCAAACAATTTACGTCTGTTTCCTATCTTTCTCTCTCTCCAAACTATTTTTCCGGATAGCTGCCATATACGGTAATAAACTGAGAAGAATACAGAGAACACATGCCACACTTGATCAAGCTCATAATTTACGACTGTACCGGTTGTTGCTAAATTTTTAAGTTGGGGTTCTGCGTCGTCATTCACTGAATTTCACTGATCTCCTCAACGTCTCCTCAAAGAACCAAAAGACCATTGCGGAGAGAGCGGCACAGCTCGCCATCAAAGTGACGAACCCCAACGCCAGACTGCGCAGCGTAGAGAACGAATAATATCTCTGTTGTTATTTGTGCTAAATAAAAGTTAAATAAACACACAATAAACACACAAAATTGATCTGTTCCTGTGCCTGATCCACCCAAGTTGAATCTGTCTCATCATGAGAAAGTACCCCCAATGAGTCCCTACTGTAACTTGCTTCCCATACAACTACCTCACCCCCCCACACCTGTGTCTCGCCATTGTCCACCACCTCCTCATTCAACACTGGTAAATCCCCACTGTCAGCACACGGAGACTGCAAAAGGTCTTGCGAATTGGGGCAGAGAATGTTCTGGGGTAGCACATCAGAGAAGGGGTGACTATGGGGTTCCAGGGAGTACGTGACCACATGCAATCTCCATCCAAAAAGTCATGGCTGACTGAGGCTCACCACCATGCTTTACACTGCAATCTTATTACTGAGGCTCACCACCATGCTTTACACTGCAATCTTATTGAAAGACAGACAATCAGGGGTACACCGCCAGGTTGTCAGGCAGCATTTTTAAGTGGGTCACCATTACCGTGTCCCTGAAAATTGGCGGTGATGGACCTTCGTTGCACCTAGTTGGGTGCTTCCCTAACATGTGATGGGTATTTGACTCGCCTTTCTTGGTCTGGGTGAGCACAATTGCCATGAGGTTAACCACCAGGCTGTTGCCTGAGAACTTGGGGTAATGGTGGGATTAGGCAGCCTCAGAGGCATCCATGCATGCTGCCCCTGCTGTTTCCTGTCCATTTCCGTGGTGTTTCCATCATTTTCTGAGGTTTCCAGGTTTTCACCCAGCCTTCCCTAGGCAGAGCCTTGGTCTGCTCGAGTCTCCCATTGACTTCAATGGGGTTTGTTATTCGAAACGAGCACCCGAGCATCGGGAAAAGTTCGACTCGAATAACGAGCACCCGAGCATTTTAGTGCTCGCTCATCTCTAGTGATAACCCCTATAAATACCATAATGAGTACTGTACTTGCTACATTTTGTCCCACATCTTCTCAGTCTTCTTTTATTGGTATCAGAGTGGCTTTCAATTGTAATGTGAAAAAAAAAATACTTGAAGATTTATGCCTCTGTAAATAAATTCAAATGTCACCTGGGAAAATGCTCAAATTTCATAGCATGCTAATACATGCAAATATAGGAAACATAACCTTTTTTTCTGCTATCTAAATGACAGTGTATTGTGATTTACATTGATCTAAGCAGGTGAGCATTCAAAACAAAGACCGGTGATCCAACTTCATTGTAACTGGATGATAAATATTTCAGAACCTTTATGAGCACTTTATGAACACTGAATAACTTTTAACTACAAAAGTTGTGGTTATATAGTGTATATATACATGTTGTGCAATAGTTATAGCCAGGTATGGAAAATATACTGCTAGGTAAAATTACTTTCAAATATACAAGTGTTAATAGGTTATTTTTATCAATTAACAAAATGAAAAGTAAATGAAGAAACTGAATATTGAAATCAAATCAATATTGATTTAATTCTTCTCAGCATACAGTAATTTATAAACAGTACATGGGGGGCGTTGAATACTTTTTAATAAAAATGTTTGAGCCCAACCACCATGTCAAGGTGACCTGGTTCGAGTTAGTCTCAAAGCTAAAATGGCACAGCACCACAGCGACCTCTGCCACCACAACACAGCACCAGCAGGTAATGAAACCCAGAAGCCCAACAACATCTATGCTGTCAGGCTAAGCCTTGTATGGCACTGGACCACACTAACCCCACAATAACAGTGCCATGGCAACAGCTAACTGAAATTAAGTAGGGATTCACCTTTATGCAGTCTCATGGTAATTAAAAATTCCTGAGCTGAATGGGAGTGTGCTGATTATTGCACTGCTACTTTTTTCTTTTCATGGTGTCAGCACTTCTCCCATTCCACTCAGTTGTTTTAAATTAGCAGGAAACTGCATAAGGGTTAATCTCTACTTGGTTTCGGTTAGCTTCTGAGATGGTGCACTGTGTCTGCTGTTGCCATGGCATGGTGCTTGTGGGTTGGTGTGCATGGGAGGCTTAGCCTGACAGCATAAGTGTTGAGTTGTGCTGCCTGCTGGTGCTATGTTTGGTTGGTCACCGTGTGGTGCAGCACCTTTTTAGATTAGGGATCCACTTGGAAAAGACAACCTTGATGTGCTGAGTGGGCTTATGCATTTTGATCAAAAAGCACCTCATGTACTGTTTATAAATTATGGTGGGAATTAGATTAATGCATAGCATGTTCATGAGTAATCCATACATTTTTTATTTTGGCAGAATAAATCAAATCAATATTTGGTGTTACCACCTTTTGACTTCAAAACAGTAACTTGTACCCAACCAAGATATGCTTGACAAGGAGGTTTTTCCCAGTATTTTGGAGAATTAATCACAGATCCTCTAAGGATGTAGGCTTCCTCAAATCATTCTCTTCATGTAATCACAAAAGACTCGATGACATTAATTTCAGGTGGGAGCCATATTATCATTTCCAGGACTCATTGTTCTTCATTCTACAGGCTTCCCAGGCTTCGTTTAAAGGGAATTAAATTGGTCACTCCATCCACTAGAGGGAGCAACCTTGATCAAAAGGTTCTTCAGCAGAAGTCACACTGGATTTTCTGATTGGGACGGTGAGACCGTGTGGTCTCAGAGAATGGTTATCCTTTGTAAATCCCATCATCACCACTCTATAGAGAAATATTGGGAGATGTCTGTCCCTAAGGATGGAATGCTGGTTGTCTCTATTTACAACTAGCCGTACTTGACCTGTTTCCTTTTTTTGCTTGCTTCCTCTGTAAGATACACAGGAAGGTGTTGGTCCCAATGCATTACTATCTTATTTCCCCCGTCACCTGAAATTGCCTTCTTGCCTTGTGAGTTGTTTGTTTTGTAAATAACAACTCTCTCTTTTTACAGTATAGGGGTTATTTGAGGTTATATCACATAGGTTTTGATAATATCTATTCTATAGATATTTTTCTTGCATACCATTTTAATAGAATGTGCATTTCTGCTATATGTAGTCCCATCCCCCCACCATTTATCTAAACCAACCTGGAACACGCCAATGGGCCACAGTCTTATACTTGTATATCTCTGATAATGATAGCTATATTTGTCACTTATTTGACACTTTAAAACATATTTGCCTTATATATCTGGCTTCAAACATGTCTTATCTCTCTGCCTTAGGGTACCCCTGGCAAGTGGAGATGCATTCTACCTACTAGTCAGCTGTTTTATCATGTAGACATAACGAATAGGTTCTCAACATATCTGACACCTTGTATTACCATTGGTCCACGTCTCAGCTGACATCACCGGGGTGGGGTGGGGGTGGGGACTAGCTCGATTTAAAGGCATGATTTGAGCAGGGCATTACAAAAAACCATAGGTTGCACCTTACATGCCAAGATGGAATTTATAACACTGTGTTATGTTCTGTACTATCAATGATGACACACTGTATGAGTGATTACAGTGCAAAAACGCATTGACAAAAGAACAAGGTAGGTTGCTACTTACAGTACTGTATATTGCCATGTCAGCACAGGGACAGTAGTTTGTTGTCTGATTTAACAGTCGAGTTTCAAGGTGTTTTCTATTGACAACTATACAGAATGCTAGCTCAGAGCATTCTCAGTCTCATTGAGGCTATTCATCTTAGTCCCTATGGTGGGGAAATGACAGGACAGCTTTCTATATATCGTGCAAATTGCAAACACGGGTATAGTGCTAGCCATTCTTGTTGGAGTAATAGTATTATCTGCTCACAGGCCTGCATCAGTGGTATCCATTTATTTTGGACTAACAGTAGCTTTCCACTTACAACTTCTTACATACAACATTGCGCACACACCCCCTCACACCACCCACAGTGATCCCTTCATTAGCCTTCACGAATGCCAGATATTCCTCTGCTTGGTGTTCTCATTTTAAATTTTTTTTTTTTTGAAACATTAAAGTTTTTTTTTTTTTTTTAGAGTAAATGTTTTACACTATTCAATATACATGAGGTATATACAGTATAATCATAACAATGTAGTGATAACATATGTTGTGTACAGTCTACAATAACAGTAATAATTATAAGAAATAAACTTGGGTACAGTCTGTTGTAGGTACAATGTCCAAATGTGTATCCTAAATTCCCAGAAAAAAGGAGAGAAAAGAAATGAACAGCAATTATTATTGAACTAATCCCTATTGACTACAGAGTTAGTGAATTAGAAGGATTGGATTTATATAGAGAGCTAGAGAGCCAGACACTCCACTTACTATAAAACCTCTCTTTATTATGATATGCAGATGCTGCTGCTGCACCCTCATACCAACAATTGTCTTGAACCTCGATAATTGTCGGAAGTGACTTGGATTTCCAATTACTGGCCACTAATTGACAAGTTACACTGCAAAAATGACATATTATAGTTCTGAAACTTAGAGGACATGTGTCTATGTCAATTAAAAAAAGAGCCAATTGAGGAGAAGGCAAGATCGGGACAGAACACAGGTCTGATAGTAGCTGAAAGACACTGGTCCATAGTTTATTAACCACTGTACATTCCCACCAACAAAGAAGAAATATACCTTCGGTATTACCACATCTCCAGCAATTGGGAGAAGTTTCAGGGAACAATTTCTGTATTTGACTAGGGCAAAGGTGCCATCTGTAAAGAATCTTTCTAGATAATTCAAAATTATTTGTACATCTAGAAACTGATGTTATCATTTAAAATGAATGCGACCAATGTTCATCAGTGATGTTAATTGAAAGGTCTTTTGACCATAAAGTTTTAATTTTCTTAAGTGGATCCTCATTTGGTATTACAAGTATTTTATATATCCTAGATATTCCATTGTTTGTACTAGAGCCAGAGAGTAGCCATTTTGAGAAGTCAATCTGACTTTGGAGGTGAGAGATTCCAGAGGTCGGGGGGGAAATCTGATAACAGGTGTCTAATTTGGAGGCATTTATAAAACTCACTAGAGTGAACGTTATATATTTTAGATAGTTGCTGAAATGATCTAAACACCTCCTGTTCATACAGATCTTCTATGAACTTAACGCCTTTTTCTATCCACCATGCTAGATTTAGATTAGGAATGAAAGTTGTAATAGGAAGAAATCTAGGTCTGGTGACCAAAAGGCCAAGATCCAATGACATAGATCGCCAGACCGTGGCCATCGCTTTCATAGTGGAAAAACTAGGTGATAGTTGGGCGCCAAAGGTATTATAAGCTATGAGTACATCTTTCAGGTCATGTTGACCAAGAAGGTGTTTCTCTATTTGAGTCCATGCTTTAGAGTTGTCATTATACCAGAGGCATTCAATTGCTGTAAAATCGTTGCTCTATAGTATTGATAAATGGAGGGACAACTTAAGCCACCCCCACTCCTGGGAAGAAACAAAACACCTGCATTTATCCTTTGTCTTTTGTTGTTCCAGATAAATTGCATTATAATTTTTTATAGTTTCCTAACGAATGACTGTGAGACATGAAGAGGAATATTTCTAAAGTAATATAAGATTTTAGGAAGAATGCTCATTTTGGCTATTGCCAATCTGCCTAACCATGAAATACATTGTCCTTTAATATTATTTATTACTAGAGATGAGCGAGCACTAAAATGCTCGGGTGCTCGTTATTCGAGTCGAACTTTTCCCGATGCTCGGGTGCTCGTTTCGAATAACGAACCCCATTGAAGTCAATGGGAGACTCGAGCATTTTTGCGGGGGACCAAGGCTCTGCCTTGGGAAGGCTGGGTGAAAACCTGGAAACCTCAGAAAATGATGGAAACACCATGGAAATGGACAGGAAACAGCAGGGGCAGCATGCATGGATGCCTCTGAGGCTGCCTAATCCCACCATTACCCCAAATTCTCAGGCAACAGCCTGGTGGTTACCCTCATGGCAATTGTGCTCACCCAGACCAAGAAAGGCAAGGCAAATACCCATCACATGTTAGGGAAGCACCCAACTAGGTGCAACGAAGGTCCATCACCGCCTGCAGGTGACACCACTGCTCATGCTGGCACTGCAGCTGACATCAAGTTTAGTATCTGTCTTATCAGTTGCTGTGGCTGCTGGTGGTATAGTGGTGAGCATAGCTACTTCCCAAGCATTTGATCTGGGTTCGATTCCCGTCTATCACAGGAGGCAATTCAAAATCAGTACAATATCTAATACGTCCCCCTACCCGGGAAAATTGTTTGTTGAGAGGGCCTGTAGGTGGGGGGGAAGGAGGTTTCGCTGGAAGAGCCAGAGGAATGCCCCCTGGGCTAGCATGTGTGGTGGTGACAACAGCTGGAATGGATTTGGAAAAACTGTTGCTTTAACCCGTATGGTATTGATTCTTCTCAGTTTAATACCGTATACGTCCCCTATGTTGGGACCCTATATTTAATGGATTTTTGGAAAACGGAAAGAGAGCTTGCTCTGGCCAGGGGAGTGTCCATGCTCTGCCTATCACAGGTCAGGAGGCAATTAAAAGAAGAAAAACAAAAAACATCAGTGCAATATCTAATACGTCCCCTATCCGGGTAAATAGTATGGAGAGAGGGCCTGTAGGTGGGGGGAAGGAGGTTTCGCTGGAAGAGCCAGAGGAGTGCCCCCTGGGCTAGCGTGTGTGGTGGTGACAACAGCCGGATGGAGTTAGAATGACGACGCAGGACCCCAACTTAAAAATTTAGCATCAACCGGTACAATTGTCAATTATGAGCTCGATCAAGTGTGGCATGACTTTTAAATGGATATTGCATGTGGTCACGTACTCCCTGGAACCCCATAGTCACCTTTTCTCTGATGTGCTAGCCCACAACATTCTCTGCCCCAATTCGCAAGACCTTTTGCTGTTTCCGTGTGCTGACAGTGGGGATTTATCAGTGTTGTGCGAGGAGGTGGTGGACAACGGCGAGACACAGGTGTCGGGGGTGAGGTAGTTGTATGGGAAGCAAGTTACAGTGGGGACTCCTTGGGGGGGACTTTCTCATGATGGGACAGATTCAACTTGAGTGGATCAGGCACAGGAACAGATTAATTTTTTGGGGGGTTTATTTAACTTTTATTTAGCAAAAATAACCACAGAGATATTTATTCGTTATCTTCTCTGCGCAGTCTGGCGTTGGGGTTCCTCACTTTGATGGCGAGCTGTGCCGCTCTCTCCACAATGGAATGTAGCTTCTTAGATGGAGACTTTGTCGGCGATTTCAGTACAGAAGGACTTGTTGCTCATCCACAGAACCTCTACCTCCTTGACATTGTGGACAAGGAATTTGCGGGTGGACCAGGAAATTGCGGAACCCTGTGAGCAGCATGTGTTTGGTCTTCTACTTGCTACCGTATCCAATGTTGGGCAATATAGATTCGCAAGTAATATTATTTTTCACACCTATCCCAAAAATAAAAATGTATGCAGTTTGCGCAAATAAAACTGGAAACTGGAACTGGAGAGAGGGCCTGTAGGTGGGGGGGCAGGCTGGGGGGAAGGAGGTTGAGCTGGAAGAGCCAGGGGAGTGCCCCCTGGGGCTAGCGTGTGTGGTGGTGACAACAGCTGGATGGAGTTAAAATGACGACGCAGGACCCCAACTTAAAAATTTAGCATCAACCGGTACAATTGTCAATTATGAGCTAGATCAAGTGTGGCATGACTTTTAAATGAATATTGCATGTGGTCACGTACTCCCTGGAACCCCATAGTCACCCCTTCCCTGATGTGCTAGCCCAGACCATTCTCTGCCCCAATTCGCAAGACCTTTTGCTGTTTCCGTGTGCTGACGGTGGGGATTTACCAGTGTTGTCTGAGGAGGTGGTGGACAATGGCGAGACACAGGTGTCGGGGGGTGAGGTAGTTGTATGGGAAGCAAGTTACAGTTGGGACTCCTTGTGGGGGACTTTCTCATGATGGGACAGATACAACTTGGGTGGATCAGGCACAGGAACAGATGAATTTTTTGGGGGGTTTATTTAACTAGATATTTATTCGTTATCTTCTCTGCGCAGTCTGGCGTTGGGGTTCCTCACTTTGATGGCGAGCTGTGCCGCTCTCTCCACAATGGTTTGTAGCTTCTTAGATGGAGACTTTGTCGGCGATTTCAGTACAGAAGGACTTGTTGCTCATCCACAGAACCTCGACCTCCTTGACATTGTGGACAAGGAATTTGCGGGTCCCTGTGGGCAGCATGTGTTTGGTCTTCTACTTGCTACCGTATCCAATGTTGGGCAATATAGGTTTGCAAGTAATATTATTTTTCACACCTATCCCAAAAATAAAAATGTATGCAGTTTGCGCAAATAAAACTGGAAACTGGAATTGGAGAGTGGGCCTGTAGGTGGACCTCCAGAAAAATTGTTTGAATAGAGGGCCTGTAGGGGGCCCTCCGGAAAAATTGTTTGAAGAGAGGGCCTGTAGGTGGACCTCTGGAAAAAATGTTTGAATAGAGGGCCTGTAGGGGGCCCTCCCGAAAAATTGTTTGAAGAGAGGGCCTGTAGGTGGACCGCTGGAAAAATTGTTTAAATAGAGGGCCTGTAGGGGGCCCTCCTGAAAAATTGTTTGAAGAGAGGGCCTGTAGGTGGACCTCTGGAAAAATTGTTTGAATAGAGGGCCTGTAGGGGGCCCTCCCGAAAAATTGTTTGAAGAGAGTGCCTGTAGGTGGACCTCTGGAAAAATTGTTTGAATAGAGGGCCTGTAGGGGGCCCTCCTGAAAAATTGTTTGAAGAGAGGGCCTGTAGGTGGACCTCTTGAAAAATTGTTTGAATAGAGGGCCTGCAGGGGGCCCTCCTGAAAAATTGTTTGAAGAGAGGGCCTGTACGTGGACCTCTGGAAAAATGGTTTGAATAGAGGGCCTGTAGGGGGCCCTCCTGAAAAATTGTGCTAAGAGTGCCAGTTGGACCTCTAAAAAATGGCGTTTTTTGGGTCAGATTTGGGCAAAGATGATATGGAGGAGGAGGAGGAGTAGGAGGAGTAGAGAAGAGGAATCGGATACATAAGTTATTTAAATCTTTAG
>ONZH01020902.1:0-136717 GCA_900303285.1 Rhinella marina | reverse complement strand
CCGCTGCAGCTACGACCAGGCATGGTCGTGTGCGATAACGGCCGTAACCTGGTGGCGGCTCTGGAGCTTGCCGAACTCGATCACGTACCATGCCTGGCCCACGTTTTTAATCTGGTAGTCCAAAAATTTCTAAAGACTTACCCCAACCTGGCAGAGCTACTGGTGAAAGTGCGGCGCTTGTGCGCTCACTTTCGGAAGTCAACTGTAGCTGCTGCTAGCTTAAAAAAACTCCAGCAACGCCTCCATTTGCCTGAACATCGGCTGTTGTGCGACCTGCCGACTCGCTGGAATTCCACCTATTCCATGTTGGCCAGGGTGTGTGAGCAGCAGAGAGCATTGATGGAGTACCAGATTATGAATCCACGCGTGCCTCCAACTCAGCTCCCTCAGTTTGCCAACCACGAGTGGCCATGGATGGCAGACATATGCGATGTACTGCGTATCTTTGAGGAGTCCACCAAGAAGGTCAGCAGCGAGGACGCTATAGTGAGCGTAACCATCCCGCTCCTATGCGTCCTTAAAGAATCGCTCATCGCAATAAGGGAGAACGCATTGCACGCAGAGGAGACGGGGGTAGGAGGAGACGCAACGGAGCTACACAGTCAGACCACACTTTTGTCTGCTTCACGGTGGCAGTTGCAGGAGGAGGAGGATGAGGAGGAGGACGACGTGGAGGTGGCTGTGGAAGAGGAGGAGGATGCTGGCGGCGAGGGTAGCAGTCAGGCTGTGTGCGTCCCATTGGTTCAGCGCGGATGGGCGGAGAGGAGGCGGAAGAGGAAGAGGAGGAAATGGCAAGTGATCCTTCTGGTGGGGGCAGTGAGGTCATGCCTATTCAGAGTCTGGCACACATGGCTGACTTCATGCTGGGCTGCTTTTCCCGGGACACACGTGTTGTCCGGATAGTGGAGAACAAACTGTACTGGGTCTTCGCACTCCTGGACCCCCGGTATAAAGATAACGTCTCCTCTTTTATTCCGGTAGAGGAGAGGACGAATCGATTGCTGGAATACCAGAGGGAACTCGTGCAGAACATGATGGAGATTTTCCCACCCACCATCGCTGGCGGCAGAGAGGAGAGGGTCTCCCAGAGTCCCACAACATCTATCAGGCCCACAGCCACCAGGGGAACACTCTCCAAGGTGTGGGACACGTTCATGGCACCCCCTCGTGCAACTTCCATCACTGCGGGGCCCGCTATCAGCAGGAGGGACAAGTATCGGCGGATGTTGCGGGAGTACCTGGCAGACCGTACCCCTGTCCTCCCCGATCCCTCGGCGTCCTACACTTACTGGGTCTCCAAGTTGGACACGTGGCTGGAACTGTCCCTGTACGCCTTGGAGGTGCTTGCCTGCCCTGCCGCCAGCGTGCTATCAGAAAGGGTGTTCAGCGCAGCCGGGGGCATTATAACCGATAAGCGCAGCCGCCTGTCAACCGACAGTGCGGACAGGCTGACGCTAATCAAAATGAACAGCAAGTGGATTGACCCGGACTTTGCTTCTCCAACCGTGGAAAGCAGCCAAAAGTGAAGTGCCATCTGTATGAAGTGCCATTTCCTCCTCCACCTCCTCCTCCTCCTCCTTAACGGCCGTAGAATTGCTCCGTAAATAAGAAAAATTTATATATTTATGGCTCACCTCTTGGGCCTCCACAAAATGTTTAAGAGGTCTCACCTCTTGGGCCTCCATATAATTTTTAACAGGTCTCACCTCTTGGGCCTCCACATAATTTTTAAGAGGTCTCACCTCTTGGGCCTGCACAAAATGTTTAAGAGGTCTCACCTCTTGGGCCTCCGCAAAATGTTTAAGAGGTCTCACCTCTTGGGCCTCCACATAATTTTTAAGAGGTCTCACCTCTTGGGCCTCCACAAAATGTTTAAGAGGTCTCACCTCTTGGGCCTCCACATAATTTTTAACCCGTCTCACCTCTTGGGCCTCCACATAATTTTTAACAGGTCTCACCTCTTGGGCCTGCACAAAATCTTTAAGAGGTCTCACCTCTTGGGCCTCCACATAATTTTTAAGAGGTGTCACCTCTTGGGCCTCCACAAAATCTTTAGGAGGTCTCACCTCTTGGGCCTCCACATAATTTTTAAGAGGTCTCACCTCTTGGGCCTGCACAAAATCTTTAAGAGGTCTCACCTCTTGGGCCTCCACAAAATCTTTAAGAGGTCTCACCTCTTGGGCCTCCACAAAATCTTTAAGAGGTCTCACCTCTTGGGCCTGCACAAAATCTTTAAGAGGTCTCACCTCTTGGGCCTCCACAAAATCTTTAAGAGGTCTCACCTCTTGGGCCTCCACATAATTTTTAAGAGGTCTCACCTCTTGGGCCTCCACAAAATGTTTAAGAGGTCTCACCTCTTGGGCCTCCACATAATTTTTAACAGGTCTCACCTCTTGGGCCTCCACATAATTTTTAAGAGGTCTCACCTCTTGGGCCTCCACAAAATCTTTAAGAGGTCTCACCTCTTGGGCCTCCACAAAATCTTTAAGAGGTCTCACCTCTTGGGCCTCCACATAATTTTTAAGAGGTGTCACCTCTTGGCCTCCACAAAAATCTTTAGGAGGTCTCACCTCTTGGGCCTCCACATAATGTTTAAGAGGTCTCACCTCTTGGGCCTGCACAAAATCTTTAAGAGGTCTCACCTCTTGGGCCTCCACAAAATCTTTAAGAGGTCTCACCTCTTGGGCCTCCACATAATTTTTAAGAGGTGTCACCTCTTGGGCCTCCACAAAATCTTTAGGAGGTCTCACCTCTTGGGCCTCCACATAATTTTTAAGAGGTCTCACCTCTTGGGCCTGCACAAAATCTTTAAGAGGTCTCACCTCTTGGGCCTCCAAAAAATCTTTAAGAGGTCTCACCTCTTGGGCCTCCACATAATTTTTAAGAGGTCTCACCTCTTGGGCCTCCACAAAATGTTTAAGAGGTGTCACCTCTTGGGCCTCCACATAATTTTTAACAGGTCTCACCTCTTGGGCCTACAAACAATTTTTAAGAGGTCTCACCTCTTGGGCCTCCACATAATTTTTAAGAGGTCTCACCTCTTTAGCCTCCACACAATTTTTAAGACGTCTCACCTCTTGGGCCTCCACAAAATTTTCCATGAGCCTCTTGCCAGCCCACGGCCTCTTCCTGCCTTTTGCGGTCCTACGCATCCCTCAACATCCCCACTGCTTTACCTGCTAGACATGACACTGGGCCAGGTCGGGTCACTGACATCTCTAGCGCCAACAATTTGGCCATTTTAAGGCTTCTGCATGTGTTTGAGTTGTTTTTACATTTTAAAGAAGACATGTCTGACCACATCTCACACACACACAATGACAATTAGGGGTGGGGTCTATTTGCTTTCCCCCTTGCCTATGCCATCTGTGGTTGTCATAGGCAACGTGATTTTAAGGGGTGCAGAATTTCATCTTCTTTTTTGTCTAGTTTGGCTTGGGGTCCATGGCAATGTAGAGGAAAGAAGGTTTCCTTGTATGGTCTCACTTTACAGAGAGGTTATATTGTCTTTGGAGTGTATTGTTGAGAGGCTGTGATAGTGGCGTAATAGTGCGACTTGGGCGCGTTATATGCACCCAGACATGCTTCCCCTGCTGTCCCAGTTGCATTCCAGCAGTGTTGGCATCCTTTTCTGAGGTTTCAGGGTGGACTTGGTGACCTCCAAGTGGTCGAATTGAGATTTCCAAGTGGCGAGCATTTTTTTCCCATAGACTTTAATGGGATTCGATATTCGGTCGAATAGTCGAATTTCGCGGTCTATTCGAATCGAATTTCGAACTTTCGAATATTTCACTACTCGCTCATCTCTAACTGTATATAAACACACAAATAAACTGCAGTCTAGAATATATTATGTATAATTATAATTGCCAGCTGTCATGAATTTGCAGGGACTGTCCATGATTTTCATAGATAGTCCCAGCAAATTTGGGGTGTCCCGGGCTAAAATGGGCAGGACTAACAATAACCCCACCCATGAGTGGGCAGAGTTTGTAATGCTCCAATTTCACCAACCTAAAGGTTAGTGAGTATATGGCTGCATGTATTTCCTTTTCGCAAGTGCTGTCATATTACAGGTCTGGGGCTATTTGTGTAAGCCCCAAACCTGTTATACTTTCCTTGGTTTCATTACTGTATAGCACAGCTTCAGGGATGCAGTGTATGCCTGGAGCTGTTCTATAGGAGGAAGGAGGTTATCCAAGAACCTCATGCACTTTCCTGTATATGCGCTCGCTCCCGTGATTTCCAGCCACCTTGGAGGCAGGATATTTCTCTCTTAGTGCACAAGCTCGGCCACCTCATGTGCATTGCACAGGTGGCCGTAACCCCTAGAGACGAGCAGGGTCTAAAAGGATGGATTGTTAAATAAAATAAGGAAGAGAAGCATTATTGAAAATAGAAATATATTAGTAAGTGATTGTAAATACAATTATACACACAAAAAATGTGACTTTACGAGGTGAGACAACCCCTTTAGGCACGCACGCACGGTGTTATGAAAAAAAAATAAAGTGTCTTGTGGGAACATGATGGTTGGCAAATGGCATAAGTGGCAGGATGCAGGTGGCAGCCGTACACAACGTGATGGTAGGTAGGCAGACAGCAAGAGTGGCAGTATGGGGCACGGACATCTATTGATTGCATTTAGCTTGCCTGGATTGTGAGAAAATGTCCATGTTTATGCAGTAATCATGTACATTTATGCTACTTAAAGAAATTTAACCCCCACCCTGCAAAAAAATAAATAAAAAATTTACATTTCAACTGTGATAACCACCCTCACAAAAAATGTGAGATTTTAACCGTGTGGAAAGCGAGTACACGGAAACTAGCTATTGAGGCATTAGTGGCATGATGCAGGCTGCAGCATTGCCTGGTCTGTGAGAAAATGTCGGTATTAATACACTAATCACATACCTTTATGCTGCACCTTAAATACATTTATAAACACACAACCCCCACTCACACACAATTTTTTTTTTATCTGTAAGTAATGACATAGAATTTTTTTGTCATATCCAGTAAACATTTAACGCAGTTCAGAAAATTTTACTATAAAACACATTGTTTGGCAATAGTGAAACACTTTAATGTTTTTAATATTCCAGACGCATAGGAAAAATATTTTAAAACCGAGACATAATTTTTTTATGTAAAACACACCCAAGTGGTGTTTTCTTCCAAGCAGTTCAAATGGATTGGCTCCCATTACACGTTAGGGTAAAACATATACATAATGTAAGACAGGAGGCCAAGACAACTAGATAGCAAACATTGATTATCAGTATGGGTCTAACAGAAACTAGTCTTCATCTTCATCCTCATTGTGAAAACGTTTTTTCTTAGTTGGCTAAAGATCTTTATTTTCTGAATCAGTATCTGCCCTAGATGGTTGTTTGTCTTGATTATTCCTTTGTGGCTCCTCATCATCACTATCTGCAAACCGGCTTCTTTAAAATTTCAACCGTGTTAATCCCCCCCAAAAAATGTTTAAAATTTCAACCATGTGGAAACTGAATACACGTAAATTGACGATTAAGAGGCATTGGTAGCATGATGCAGGCCGCAGCAGCCATACAGAATGTGATAAGGCAGACAGACAGCACGAATGGCAAGAAGGGGCACCACCAGCAAGGTGAGGTGGACAAGGTCTATACATCCGAATCAGCTGGAGGAATGTGAAAATTCTCCTAAATCTAGGCTTGGCTCATTTTGACAAAAGTGATGTTTTAGACACTGGCGGAGGACAACTTTGTCCATTTGGGTGTCACCACACTCCCCATTGCACTGACAACTAGAGTTGATCGAACGTGCTTGTAACCAGCACTGTACTGCTCAGATCCCCTGCGCTCCGCTGCGCAGCCAACCGGATCCGTCCTCACCTGCCTGTAAGTCAATGGCCACGGATCCGTTTGGTATCACACACTAGTGTGTGACACCAAACAGATCCATCCTTCTCACCCGACTGTAAGTCAGTGGGGACGGATCCGTTTGGTATGACACACTCGTGTGTCATACCAAACGGATCCTCCCCCATTGACTTACAGTCAGGTGAGGACGGATCCGGATGCCTGCGGGCATGCAAGCGCAGGGGATCCGAGCACTACAGTGCTCGTTACGAGAACGTTCGATCAACTCTACTGAAAACCCTTTCTGAAATCACACTGGAGGGTGGGCAAGAAAGAAGATAGAGTGTGTTGTGCCAGTTCAGGCCAATGTTCCAGTCTGCCTGCCCAGAAATCTATGGGGAAAGGGAACTGGGTATGAGACAGAGACTGGCCATAGTTTAGGTAGGCCCAAACCTGGGCATTGAGGCAGGAGTTGTCGGCTTGATGACTGGCCTCAGCCAGGCACGGCCCATGGAAAAACTGCTCCATCATGTTGAGGAGACTGAAATGGCTGCTTCTGACGCTTCTGCTGCTGCTGGTGGCAGGAGGGGAAGTGACTCTGCAGGGGGTGGAGAGGAGCCTCTCATTCAGACACACTGACAGCAGGCGTTTGCTTGCCGTAAGCTGTGGCAATCTGCGTACACAATGTTTCCTTGTAATAACATAATGTGGCCTCCCTTTCTGCGAGAGGAAAACAGCTCTCCATTTTGCCTTGGTAGCGAGAGTCTACAAGCATGGCTATCCAGTAATCATCAGATTATCACTGCATAAACAAGTGAGCATACAGGTTGCCATTCTGGCCAGGTTGCTGGAGGAGCGGCTTCTTTCCGGCCCCGGATTGGGTGTCTTTGGCTGTGCCATCCTCATTGTTGTCCTCTTGCTTCTCCACCTCCAAATCCTCCTTCTCTTGCAGTGACATCGTCTCATCCTCATCATCCTCATCTTCATCATCATCATCATCATCATCATCCATGGCACTTTCCTTTTGTGTTTCCCCAACAGCTATGTTTCCCCAACAGCTATAGTGGGGACAGCAAGATGCGTCAGCTGCACTTCATCCGCCATGGTCCCCTGCTGCATGAGCATCAGCATCTGTTCTAAGATAAATTAGAGAGGCATGAAGTCATCCATGCCATAGTTGTCCCTGCTGACAAACTTTATGGCCTCTTCAAAGGGCTTCAGCACCCGTCAGGCATCTCTGGGTACCTGCCACTGCCTTACCTCAAAGCAACACATGCTCCATGCTGCTACGGCTGTTTGGTGCATGACAAAATCGTTTATGGTTTTCTGCTGCTTGTACAGATGCTCGAACATGTGCAATGTTGAATTGCAGCAGATTAAGCGGTATAGCAGCAGGCCGTTCTGACATTGCAGGTCCAGAAGAGCTGTCCTCACTGTGTAAGAGTGGTACTTATGTAGAAAGCGCTGCACCACTAATGATGCCATGTGCCATGCCGGGAGCATGTGTATTTCACCCAGGTTCAAGGTGGCCACGATGTTGTACCCATTGTCGTTGCCTAACTTGCCAGTTGGAGTCAGCGGGGTGACAGCCAGTGGGATGTCTGCTGCTTGATGTACTTGAACAACTGCTCTCTGGTGTGGGTACTCTCTACCAGGCCGAACAGCTCCAACACATCATGTCAATATTTGACCTGACGTGATAGGAAGAAGGGGTAGTGCGAGCAACTCTGTGCCCAACTGCTGTTGGGGACGGGAATGTGTCCACAGAGGAGGAAGGGGTGGATAATTCAGCCAGACCGACACAATTGAGGGGGGCTCAAAAGCACCTGGCCTCGTCGCCAGCATGCTGCCTCACCGCTGCCAGAAAAAACATTGATCCAGTGGGCTATGAAAGACGTTCTGTGTCTGCCTGTAAGAGCTGCTCCAGGTGTCCACTGTGGCGTGAACCATACCGTAGAGCGAGAGTTGCAGCAAGTGGCCCGCGTTGTCCGCCATGTGAGAGTACAAAGCAGGGATGGTTTTTTGCTGCCACACCATGGGTATGCTGCAGTAATCATATATATATATATATATATATATATATATATATATATATATGCTGCTTAATTAAATTGAACAACCCCTCTAAAAATAATATTAAATTGTGAAACTGAAATTACGTAAATGGACAACTGAGGCTTAACACTCAATCTCTACTTAATACACACAGGTAAATTGCTGCCACACAGTGGGTATATACTGTATGTGTATATATAAAGAGATTTGTGTGAAAATAGGGGAAAAAAATGAAAGTATTTGCTTGCACGTAGCTGATTTTGAGGTGCACCTGCACTTCTGAGTACGCACAGTCAGCCACAGGTCCTGTCTTCTCTTTCCCTGTCTGTCAGCTGCCCTGTTTCTCTCTGTTGTTAACAACACACACTATTCTTCTTTCAAATCCTAGAATTTCCCTTCACTTCCCTGACAATAAGCTTGATGTCCCTGACTGATATTACCTTTCCCTAACTCCCTAAGTTTGTTTTCCTGGCAGACACTGTCACACACAACCACCCTTTTTCACAGTCCAGCACAGAGTAATGTTCTGCTCTTCTGCTAGGTGCCTTGCCTGCTGCAGCACTGATTGGTTCATCCAGGCTGTCTGTTAGCTTGGGAGCCAATCAGGGCAAATCCCCCCCCCCCACTTCCTCTCAGGGTCATGTTAGAACCCTTCTTCCCTCCCTTGTGCTTTATTCCTACTGATATGTGCACTAAAATGGCGCTACGTATTATTTTAGTGGATTCGTCTGAAACAAACCTGAAAATGTTCAGGTTTGTCTGCTGTCCAAAAAATAGCAAAATTCAAACCAAACTCAGGTCCAAACTGGTTGCTCATCCTTGATGCATATGATTGCAAGCAACATAGCCACTGCATCTAAATTTACCATATATCCTGAGTTCCTGAGTATCCTTAGTACCTGGGCTCTTTGGCCTTGGATACCGGCTGTGTATAAGACAGTCCTGCACGCTAAATCCCTTCTCGAATGTAATCAGGTGACTCCCTGGAATAATTACACAAAGGTCCTTATGTGCAGTAAGGATATCCCATTGCTTTCTAATGGCACTGGTTGTGCACAAGACTTCAAAACTGGAGTCCAGTACAATATAACTATAACAGTATGTCAGTCACATTAGTCTCTGATCACCTAAATGTATAAAATTGAATTTTAAAAACTGTTTGAAAAAAAGTAAATGGGTCAGAGTTCCGTAGTATACAACTATGACATAGAAAAATACAGTAGGCACAAAAATCTCTGATCAACTGATTTTTTTAAAATTACATTTTAAAAATTGATTGAGAACAAAATCAATCAATTAGGCAGAGTCCAGTAGAATATACAGGAACTATGATGGAGAACAATATGTCAAGTAGGTACACTAGTCTGTGATCATCTGAATTTTCTTAATACATATTTTGTTTTTTTTTAAAGATCAGTTGGAGAGAGACCACTACGATATATGGCTGGTAAATGTAACCCACACTAATATGTCAGGCACAATAGTCTGAGATCAAATGAATTTTCAAAATAAACTTTGACATACTTTTTATTTAACAGCTTGCCGAACTAGGACGATAATGCTCGTCCTAACTGGTCAGTACTTAACATCTTAGGACGAGCATTCTTATCCTAGGGTTAACCGGCTGCCCCACATGCGCTGCCGCGAATAGCAGCAGGAGCCCGGCTGATACTAACAGCAGGCCCCTGGGCTAGGTCTCCTAGGCAACTTTCAGTGTCTTACAGTGTAATGTGCTGTATTGAAACAGGGATCAGACCCTGAAATGTTGATGTCCCCTAATGGGACAAAAATAAAAAATAATAAAAGTGAAACAAAAGTGTTTTTAACAATAAAAAAACTATTAAAAAAAACCCTTTCCCCATAAAAAGAGACATATAAATTTGTAAAAAATAGAAAAAAAACAACACATATTAGGTATCGCCACATCCGTAACAACCTGCTCTATAAAAATAATATAAAAATATCCCATGATCCAAACCGTCCGGTCTACACCGTAAAAAAACAAAAAACAAAACTGTGCTGAGAAAAGTGTAATGCCAAGTGATCAAAAAGTCATATGTACCCAAAAATAATACCAATACCAAGCGATAAAAAGTCATATGCACCCAAAAATAATACCAATCAAAGCGTCATCTCATCCTGCAAAAACAATGAGTCCCTAGATAAGACAATCGGACAAAAATAAAAAAGAAATGGCTTTCAGAAAATGGAGGCATAAAAATATCTTTTTTTTTGTTTCAAAAATGCTTTTATTGTTTAAAACTAAAATATATAAAAAAAACCAGACATATTAGGTATTGCCGCATCCGTAACAACCTGTTCTTTAAAAATATCACATGAGCTAACTCATCTGGTGAACACTGTAAAAAAATAAATAAAAAACGTGACCAAAAATCAATTTTCTGCTTAATCACTACTTTTCTACTTAATCATCATACATCACAAAAAGTGTAATACAATGCGCTCACATTCGTTTCTATTAGCGCAGCGGGGGGGCAGCGCCTGGCGGTGGTCGGACCCCGGGGAACCCGGGGTCCTCCAGGCTCAGAGCTCCCAGCAGTGGGACCCGCACCTATAAGACAATGGGGGCATATCCTAGCGATATGCCCCCATTGTCTAACATGGGAATACCCCTTTAAGCAAGCACTTTGACAACTTGTTTTTGCATAGCAGGGAGAGGAAGTATCCCCTAAATGTTTTTATTTCCTACTCGACATAGATTAGATAGATTCTGTAGATGTAATACTAAGCACAGCTGCTATAAAATGTACAACACTGTGTTTGGTAAGCTATGAGGAGGCCGCAGCACTCACTGGAGCACTGCAACATCTTCAAACAGCTGATCACAGAGGTTACTAGGAATCAGACCTCACGATCAGATAATAACTTATCCTCAGGACAGGTTATCCGTATTTTACTCCTGGAAAAACCCATTTAATTATTGTTAAAAGAAAATGAATTTCTGGACATTGAAGGTACACACCCAGAGGACACATTCCAGAGGAGTAAGTAACCAGTAATTGCTTAAAACCATCAGTATTCAGTGTCAAACTAGCCCACCAAAGTACCAGAGGATCTTCCCGGGGGCCCACGATCATAAACCATATTGGACCTTAAATTTCTAGGAGAAAAAACACAATTGGAGCTGACTTTGTAGACAATTATTTGCCACCACAGTTTATTTCTTTGATTCAAAAACTTTTAGGCTTTATTGATGACATGGGGATTGGGCCCCAGGAGTAGTTTCTCTCTTCTCTGGTGGGCCCAAGGAACCCCAGTTCGACTCTGCAGAGATTGATTGTAAGTAGAAACAAGAGAACCCGAGGATTAACTAATAACACTGCTCACACATGTATAAAAACCATAATATGCAAAAACTATCTCTATTTTGAGAGGACCCACATTTACCACAGATCTTCCTACATACAGTGCCTTGCGAAAGTATTCGGCCCCCTGGAACTTTTCAACCTTTTGCCACATTTCAGGCTTCAAACAAAAAGATATAACATTTTAAATTTTTGGTGAAGAATCAACAACAAGTGGGTCACAATTGTGAAGTGGAACAAAATTTATTGGATCATTTAAACTTTTTTTGTAATAATAAAACTGAAAAGTGGGGCGTGCAAAATTATTCAGCCCCCTTGCATTAATACTTTTTTGCGCCACCTTTTGCATTGGGAAACATATCGTTTTGCATTGTTCCAAAAAGTTGGATTTTGGTTTCATCTGACCAGAGCACCTTCTTCCACATGTTTGGTGTGTCTCCCAGGTGGCTTGTGGCAAACTGTAAACAAGACTTTTTATGGATATCTTTGAGAAATGGCTTTCTTCTTGCCACTCTTCCATAAAGGCCAGATTTGTGAAGTGTTCGACTGATTGTTGTCCTATGGACAGACTCTTCCACCTCAGCTGTACATCTCTGCAGTTCATCCAGAGTGATCATGGGCCTCTTGGCTGCATCTCTGATCAGTCTTCTCCTTGTTTGAGATGAAAGTTTAGAGGGACGGCCGATCCTTGATAGATTTACAGTGGTCTGTTACTCCTTCCATTTCAATATGATCGCTTTCACAGTGCTCCTTGGGATGTTTAAAGCTTGGGAAATCTTTTGGTATCCAAATCTGGCTTTAAACTTCTCCACAACAGTATCACGGACCTGCCTGGTGTGTTCCTTGGTCTTCATGATGCTCTCTGTGCTTTAAACAGAACCCTGAGACTATCAGAGAGCAGGTGCATTTATATGGAGACTTGATTACACACAGGTAGATTCTATTTATCTTCATCAGTAGTGATGAACGAGCCGAAGCGGCAATATTCGGGATTCGCACGAATATTGCCTGCTTCGGCTCGGCATCCCGAGCCAGCGCGGACTCGTGATAAATTCGTGCGTCACTGCCAGTTTGAAATGCCCGTTTTTTTCAGCCAATCAGCATCAAAGGGAAGCCTGTGGGAACGCCTGCTGTGATGTAACATCAGCAGTGATTGGCTGGCAGTGACATGTGACCTAAATTTGCATAAGGTAGGGACCTGCAGCGTCAGTCTCATTGTGCTTTTGGGAAGGAGAAGAGACAGACAGAGACAGTGTTAGCTCGTGTAGTGTGTGCAGCAAGCAGTTAGGAGTTAGGATAGGAAGCCTCAACAGTCTTTTTAAAGACTATTTATACTCTGAAAAACAGTATACAGTACATACTGTAAGCCTGTATTCTGTGTAGGAATAGGAAGCCACAATAGTCTTTTAAAAACCAATTGATTCTCTGAAGAAAACTATACAGTATATGCAGTAAGCCTGCATTCTTTGCAGAGCTGTGCCTGGTACGCCTTGTCCAGCCACATAGATCAAACTATACATATCTAAACAGATATATTCCTGTGCATGACTGTGCAGTGACTAGTGAATACATTTCATCAGCGTGCTATATACCTCAGAGTCTATAGATACCGTATTGATCTGTGGATTCCCGTTTTATTTGCGCAAACTGCGTACATCTTTTTTTGGATAGGTCTGAAAATAATCGTACCTGCATATCTATCTTTATTGTCCGTTTAATTTCACTGATCCATAATACACGGTGCAGTGACTAGTGAATACATTTCATCAGCCTGCTATATACCTCAGAGTCTATAGATACCGTATTGATCTGTGGATTCCCGTTTTATTTGCGCAAACTGCGTACATCTTTTTTTGGATAGGTCTGAAAATAATCGTACCTGCATATCTATCTACATTGTTCATTTAATTTCACTGATCCGTAATACACGGTACAGTGACTAGTGAATACATTTCATCAGCCTGCTATATACCTCAGAGTCTATAGATACCGTATTGATCTGTGGATTCACGTTTTATTTGCGCAAACTGTGTACATCTTTTTTGGATAGGTCTGAAAATAATCGTACCTGCATATCTATCTACATTGTCCGTTTAATTTCACTGATCCGTAATACACGGTACAGTGACTAGTGAATACATTTCATCAGCCTGCTATATACCTCAGAGTCTATAGATACCGTATTGATCTGTGGATTCCCGTTTTATTTGGGCAAACTGTGTACATCTTTTTTGGATAGGTCTGAAAATAATCGTACCTGCATATCTATCTACATTGTCCATTTAATTTCACTGATCCGTAATACACGGTGCAGTGACTAGTGAATACATTTAATCAGCCTGCTATATACCTCAGAGTCTGTAGATACCGTATTGATCTGTGGATTCCCGTTTTATTTGCGCAAACTGCGTACATCTTTTTTTGGATAGGTCTGAAAATAATCGTACCTGCATATCTATCTACATTGTCCGTTTAATTTCACTGATCCGTAATACACTGTGCAGTGACTAGTGAATACATTTCATCAGCCTGCTATATACCTCAGAGTCTATAGATACCGTATTGATCCTTTACAATTATAATAATATAATACTGCTACTGTGCACATGGAGAACCCCAGGGTCAGGGGGAGAGGGGGAAGAGGTGGTCGTGGAGGGAGAGGTGGGAATCGTGGTGGTGCAGTGGTCAGCGGTGATGACCGTGGTGTGCGTGGTGACACAGTGCCGGCTGCTGTGGGTACAGTGGAAAGACGTAAGGTCAGGGTGCCTGGTCAACTCCAGAAGTTGGTAGGGCAGCGTCCTACAACTCTGACAGACCCCAAACAACAACAGGAGGTGGTTCAGTGGATTGCAGAGAGCACGTCCAGCCACGTTTCGTCTGCCCCCTCATCCAGCCAGTCGACTTCTCTGAGCCAGGGTGTCTGTCCTCCAACTCGCCCTCCTTCTCCCCAGCCAGAACCCTCTAGGGGTATGTCCCACGGACAAAATTTACCCATGGAACTCTTCAGCCACCACTTCCCTGATGTGCCAGTGGACGAGCTGCTATGGCCTGATTCTCAGGACCTTTTGCAGTCTCCGGGTTATGAGAGTGGGGAGTTAGCAGTGGCGTCTGAGGAGCTGGTGGAAGATGACGACGAGACACTGTTGTCTGAGGTAGTTGTCAGGGACGTCACTGTGGAGTCTGAGGAAGACCTGGGGGATGATGAGGGGACAGATCCTACTTGGGTGGATGAGGCAACTGGAGGCAGTGGTTCAGACTGTGAGACGACATCAGCACCACAAGCTGTTGAGAGAGCCAGAGGGCTGCGATGAGGGAGAAGCCAGGGCCGAGTCACTACTTCCCCAAGTGCTCCTAGAGGTCACGCTCCAGCCCGTACTATGCGCCACACCTTAGTTTGGGAGTACTTTAAGGATGATGAGGCCAATCCTCGTTTGGCGGTGTGCAAGCTGTGCCACACGTCAATGAGCAGGGGTTCAAAACACAACAACCTGACCACTAGTAGCCTGCGCAAACATTTGGAGATAAAACACCCCACCAAATGGTTTGCACTTCTGTCAGCTGGTGACGTTGACACAGTTAGTCCAGCAACTGTGTCTCGTCCAAGCCAGGACGTTGCAGCCTCCAGCCCCGAAAGGACCCCTCCAGCTCCATCTCCCTCCCTCTCCTCCACTCATGTGTCCCAGTGCGGCGTTCAACTGTCTCTACCGCAGACATTTGAACGCAAGCGCAAGTACGCAGCCACCCACCCCCATGCACAAGCTCTAAATGTGCACATCGCCAAGCTGATTAGTTTGGAAATGTTGCCGTACAGGCTTGTGGAGACAGAATCCTTCCGCAACCTTATGGAGGCGGCAGCCCCCCATTACTCTGTCCCCAGCCGACACTATTTTGCCCGATGTGCCGTCCCCGCCCTGCACCGACATGTGTCTGAGAACATCGCCCACGCTCTCAAAAATGCGGTTTGTGGTAAAGTCCACATGACCACAGATACGTGGACGAGTACAGGTGGCCAGGGACATTACATCTCCCTCACGGCACATTGGGTCAATCTGGTGGAGGCTGGGGCAGAGACCGATCCTGGGGCTGCACATGTGCTACCCACACCACGAATTGCGGGACATAGTTCCGTCTGTGTGTCTCCGGCACATTATGCCTCCACCTCCTCCTCCTCCAAAGTGGCAGTGATGCCCCAATCGTCAAGTCTCATTTCCTCGATGGCCAGCAGTTTCAGCACTGTGGTAGGGAAGCGGCAGCAGGCAGTCCTGAAACTGCTGAGCCTGGGGGATAAGAGGCACACGGCTGAAGAGCTCTTACAGGGCATCAGGGGGCAGACCAATGTGTGGCTGGCGCCGCTGAACCTTCAGCGAGGAATGGTGGTCTGCGATAATAGGCGTAACCTGGTGGCGGCTCTGCATCTTGGTGGGCTGACTCACGTGCCATGCATGGCCCACGTGCTCAACTTGGTGGTCCAGCAGTTCCTCAAGACCTACCCCCAGTTGAGTGAGTTGCTCACCAAGGTGTGGCGCATATGCAGCCATTTTCGCAAGTCCGCCACCGATGCCGCGACCCTCAGGACTGTGCAAGGGCGGCTACAACTCCCTGTTCACCGGCTGCTGTGTGACGTTCCCACGCGTTGGAATTCGACGTTACACATGCTAGCCAGGGTGTACCAACAACGCAGGGCAGTTGTAGACTGCCAGCTGATCCCCCGAGGTGGTAGTCAGGCCAGTCAGCTTCCTCATGTCTATGCTGAGGAGTAGACGTGGATGGCTGGCATCTGCCAGGTTTTGGGTCCCTTTGAAGAGGCAATAGAGATGGTCAGTGGTGATGCACACATCATCAGTGTCACCATCCCTCTGTTGTGCCTCATCCAGAACTCCTTGAGGAACCTAAGATCTGAGGATTCAGCAGTGTCACAGGAGGTGGGGGAAGACAGTGACATTGAGAGCACCCTGTTGTCAATTTCGCAGCGCAAAACTGAGGAGGAGGCTGAGGAGGAGGAAGAAACTCTTGGGCACCATGCATCAGGGGGTGATTCCATGCTACCTGTTGAGCGGGTATGGGCTGAGGAGAATAAATTGGGGTCAGAGGAAGGGGGGGAGGAGGAGATGGAGAGTCCGCTAAGTGAGGAGGCTGAAGGCTTGCGTGTTGGCACAGTAGGGCACATGGCAAACCTTATGCTTGGCTGTCTTTGTCATGATCCCTGGGTCAAGAGGATACTGTCCACCAATGACTATTGGGTGTACACCCTCCTTGACCCACGCTACAAGGACAACTTTGCCCAACTTATACCCGTGGAGGAAAGGAGCACCCGAGTCACTTTCTACCACAAGGCCCTGGTTCAGAAACTGCTACAGGCCTTTCCAGACCAGTCGAGCAACAGGGGGCGAACTGCAGTGGCTGAAGTTGGAGAGGAGAGGAGGGGGAAAGTCAGTGTAGGCGCCAAGGGCAGGGGTACACTATTCCATGCTTTTGCCAAGTTTCTTAAACCCCAGCAAGACAGTACGACACAGCCACAGGGCAGGCAGAGCAGGGCGGAACAGTACCGCAAGATGGTGAGGGAGTATGTCGCGGACCAGACCAACGTCCTGACCGATAACTCCACGCCATATAATTACTGGCTGGCCAAGCTGGACAGGTGACCAGAACTTGCGCAGTACGCTCTTGAGGTGCTTGCCTGCCCTGCTGCAAGTGTACTGTCTGAAAGGGTTTTTAGTGCCGCCAACAACACCGACATCCTCACGTTCATCAAGATGAACAGGTCATGGATATCCCCCCAGTTCTCATCCCCACCTCAGGCTACCTCCTAAATTGCTTGCTTTCGTCCTCCTCCTCCTCCTCTTCATCTGAGTTGCATATGCAACAATTTTTCAGGAAAGTCATCGCGCTTTCTACTAACAATTTTTCAGGAAAGTCATCCGTCTTTCCAATAACAATTTTTCAGGAAAGTCATTGCGCTTTCTAAAAACAATTTTTCTGGATAGTCATCGCGCTTTCAAAAAAAAATTTTCTGGAAAGTCATCGCGCTTTCAAAAAAAAAAATTCTTCTGGAAAGTCATCCGGCTTTCTAAAAACAATTTTTAAGGAGTCATGCGGCTTTCTAACCAAATTTTTTAATGAAAGGCCATGGGGTTCTATACACACAGTGCTGACGGAAGCTCATCAGCCTTTCTAAACACAATGCCCACTGCCTCTCCCAAGCGGTTGTGGTGCTGATGTTGCCTCACACTTAAAATTGATCTGTTCCTGTGCCTGATCCACCCAAGTTGAATCTGTCCCATCATGAGGACAAGGAGTCCCCACTGTAACTTGCTTCCCATACAACTACCTCACCCCCCGACACCTGTGTCTCGCCATTGTCCACCACCTCCTCAGACAACGCTGGTAAATCCCTACTGTCAGCACACGGAGACTGCAAAAGGTCTTGCGAATTGGGGCAGAGAATGTTCTGGGGTAGCACATCAGAGAAGGGGTGACTATGGGGTTCCAGGGAGTACGTGACCACATGCAATCTCCATCAAAAAAGTCATACTGAGGCTCACCACCATGCTTTACACTGCAATCTTATTACTGAGGCTCACCACCATGCTTTACACTGCAATCTTATTGAAAGACAGACAATCAGGGGTTCACCGCCAGGTTGTCAGGCAGCATTTTTAAGTGGGTCACCATTACCGTGTCCCTGAAAATTGCCTTGGGGTCATCGCCAGACTATTTTTATGAAAGGCCATGGGGTTCTATACACACAGTGCTGACGGAAGCCCATCAGCCTTTCTAAACACAAGTGAATCTGTCCCATCATGAGAAAGTCCCCCCAAGGAGTCCCCACTGTAACTTGCTTCCCATACAACTACCTCACCCCCCGACACCTGTGTCTCGCCATTGTCCACCACCTCCTCAGACAACACTGATAAATCCCCACTGTCAGCACACGGAGACTGCAAAAGGTCTTGCGAATTGGGGCAGAGAATGTTCTGGGGTAGCACATCAGAGAAGGGGTGACTATGGGGTTCCAGGGAGTACGTGACCACATGCAATCTCCATCTAAAAAGTCATACTGAGGCTCACCACCATGCTTTACACTGCAATCTTATTACTGAGGCTCACCACCATGCTTTACACTGCAATCTTATTGAAAGACAGACAATCAGGGGTTCACCGCCAGGTTGTCAGGCAGCATTTTTAAGTGGGTCACCATTACCGTGTCCCTGAAAATTGCCTTGGGGTCATCCCCAGACTATTGGCCAGATTTAGAAAAAATGGTGCAATTAGGGAGCCTCAGAGGCATCCCTACATGCTGCCCCTGGTGTTTCCTATGCATTTCCAAGGTGTTTCCATCATTTTCTGAGGTTTTCACATGTTGGGGGCAAACTTGACTGTGTAGAACCTTTGGCCCCTGCAAAAATATTCGGGTCTCCCATAGACTTTAATGGGATTCGTGATTCGGCCCGAACCCACGAATCCCGCTAGAAATTCGGGCTGAATTCCGAATCCCCAAATCTTTTAGGATTCGCTCAACTCTATTCATCAGTCATTTAGGACAACATTGGATCATTCAGAGATCCTCAATGAACTTTTGGAGTGAGTTTTCTGAACTGAAAGTAAATGGGCCGAATAATTTTGCACGCCCCACTTTTCAGTTTTATTATTACAAAAAAAGTTTAAATGATCCAATGAATTTCGTTCCACTTCACAATTGTGACCCACTTGTTGATTCTTCACCAAAATTTAAAATGTTATATCTTTTTGTTTGAAGCCTGAAATGTTGCAAAAGGTTGAAAAGTTCCAGGGGGCCTAATACTTTTGCAAGGCACTGTATACAATAACACTAAAAGCATATTAGCCCCAGGCCATCCAATAGAACATAATATCACAACTGACCAACAAAATCTCTGGGGCGGCTTTCATAGGTGCAGACTACGCGAGCGTCACATTTTTTAAATCAATACAATACAAATACTGAGCCATGCTGTGTGGTAGCTCTGTTTTGGGCTTGCTATGTATCATTTGGCATAATTATAGAAAACTACTATTATGTAATATTCTGCACTAACAACTATGTGAGACACAATATTGGTGTGATATGGCTCATCTTTCGTCTCCTTGCTTTCTTATATCACAGAATAACATCACTATATATGTATAGGGTGGAGGACAGAGGTTACTTCATGTTTGCTCCAGAACTTTATAGAGATTTATATCTGTGCGGCTGAGGGATAATCTAATTAACTAAATTAACTAACTAAATTAGGACATGTGGAGGTCATAAAGGGGAAGCACTCTGCTTGGTACACCCTTCTGCAAGACAAAACAGAGAGTGGCTTTATAAACCTGGCTCCAACAATGTTAGACCACAAACAGCCTCAGCTGTACGTGAAATGTATGGCTGGTAATGTTCCCCCTCTTCACCTGCAAAATTATATTTACTTGAGGTACGAAGAGTCTGACCATGGCATTCAGCAACTGTAATGTAAAATAGGCTGCCTTTTATGAGAGAACCCCCTATTACAGAATTTAAAGCTAATTACAGCCACTTTAGCAAGATTTGGTATCAATACAAAATCAATATTATCCATTCATTCCAAATGACTTGCATAGTCACTAAATAATTACCTTGGTTTAAAAAGCTGACTAATAATTTTTTTTCTACAATTTGATAGATTTTATGATAATTATTGAGAATTATAAAAATAACAATTTCAAATTTTTAAAATTTAAATTACAGCCAGAACATTTAGTTATCTATTGTGAAAAATATTTTAAATCATGGAAGATTTCTTATTGTATACCCTCTTGTCTGCTTGCATTCTGTGCCAGACATGTACAGGTCAGTAATGATGTGAGATGAAAAGCAGCTGTATTATTCTGACACAAAAACAACATTCATGCTGGAAATCTGATGGATCCAATTATAGTCATTGGGTATCTGACAGTTTTCAGTGGTGTCCAGATATGCCAGATATGGCAATTCTGGTATTCTAAGGGAAAAAATAGAATGCAACAGCACTCTGCAAACCAAATAAAGTACACAAATACCATAGTAATAGAAAATATTCTGGTGCTAATGCTACGCTTGTTTAGTAAATTTGAGATTCTTGGCAAATATATTTTGTACAAAATTATTTGGGCCCATCTGCCAAACGTCAAGGCGATCTCTGTATGATGGGAACCTAACACTAATTCCTACCTGTTATGTGCCAGAACGGCCACCATAAAATCCAGGGAGTACAGGTTCCACATGCATGCTGGGTCCACTCTGCCTTTTGGTACCAGGAGAGGTATAGAGTGGACTCTCATTGCATTCAGTGGTAGCCATTTGGCACCAGGTGAGGCATAGAGTGGGCTCAGCATGCATGTTGGTACCTGCATTCACTGGATTTAATGGAGGCCATTTTGGCACCAAAAATGATAAAAAGCAGAGTGGACCCAGAATGCATGTGGAACCTGCACTCCCTGGATTCTATGGCAGCCGTTCTGGCACATAACAGATAGGAATTAGTGTTAGGTTCCCGTCTTACAGAGATCGCCTTGACGTTTGGCAGATGGGCCCAAATAATTTTGTACAAAATACATTTGCCAAGAATCTCAAATTTACTAAATAAGCGTAGCATTAGCACCTGAATATTTTCTATTACTATGGCATTTTTGTACTTTATTTGGTTTGCAAAGTGCTGTTGCATTGTATTTTTTTTTCCTTTGTGTATCTAGCCATGGCAACGTGCACCTGCACACTGGGATGTGCTGACTGACCCCCTTTTTCTTTGCAATCCTGGTATCCTGCTACCAGAATGCTGGAATGCTGTATGCAGATGTTAATGTAGCCTTAGCTAAACGTCAGCCAAACTAGCTGATTTCTGCAAGACCCTGCCAACATGCCCATTACTCCAAACATTTCAGCACATTGAATACTCTTGAATACTCGTGTTTTGTGAATCACTTCTGTATACCAATCTTCTCACCTTTTGTATGCACATAGTCTATCGCACATGACAATTTATTTCCTCATAAAAAACACATCAAAAAATGGAAAGGGAATATGGTAGTCAGTGACTAGTCGCAGAAATTGAAGCTTATGGATTTGGTGAAAGTGCTAGAAAATTGACATATATCTGCTCATAATTAGAGATGAGCGAGTAGTGTTCGATCGAGCTGGTATTCGATCGAATACTACGATATTCGGCGTACTCGATTTAATTTGAGTATAACGGCAATGGCGCACCTAGAATTCGTTTCCCCTCCCACCTTCCCTGGCGCTCTTTTTCCACCAATCACCATGCAGGGGGGGTATGACAGGCACGCTGAGCACGCTGGCAGCGCGAAAACGGCGTCTACATGCATTGGCTGGAAAAACCATGTGACCTCGAATATTAAAAACTCAGCTCTTCCTGCTCGTACGCATATGCTGCGTGAACTTAGTCAGGGACAGAGGCTGGAGAAGGGAGAGACAGATTTTAGCTGTTGGATAGGCAGGAGCGTGATTAAAAGCCCTTATCAGGGCTACTACAGTGGACTTCAGTGATAGCTTACTACAATGTAGACTTTACAGAGAACGGCTGCTGTATTCAGGGATAGCTGCTGGAGTAGGGACAGAGAGAGGCATTAGTGGTGTATTAGGTGCTCTGCTACATACCAAACTATATTTGGCACTACTGCTGTGTACCTTGAAAAATACAATATATAGGCCTTATAACTGGCAACTGTACTGTGCGTTCTCTTGCAAAGTAATTTCTCATAACTGGTGTTCATACACACCGTCTGATCACTCAGTACACGGCTGTGTACCTTGAAAAATACAATATATAGGCCTTAACTGGCAACTGTACTGTGCGTTCTCTTGCAAAGTAATTTCTCATAACTGTTGTTCATACACACCGTCTGATCACTCAGTACACGGCTGTGTACCTTGAAAAATACAATATATAGGCCTTAACTGGCAACTGTACTGTGCGTTCTCTTGCAAAGTAATTTCTCATAACTGTTGTTCATACACACCGTCTGATCACTCAGTACACGGCTGTGTACCTTGAAAAATACAATATATAGGCCTTAACTGGCAACTGTACTGTGCGTTCTCTTGCAAAGTAATTTCTCATAACTGTTGTTCATACACACCGTCTGATCACTCAGTACACGGCTGTGTACCTTGAAAAATACAATATATAGGCCTTATAACTGGCAACTGTACTGTGCGTTCTCTTGCAAAGTAATTTCTCATAACTGGTGTTCATACACACCGTCTGATCACTCAGTACACGGCTGTGTACCTTGAAAAATACAATATATAGGCCTTAACTGGCAACTGTACTGTGCGTTCTCTTGCAAAGTAATTTCTCATAACTGTTGTTCATACACACCGTCTGATCACTCAGTACACGGCTGTGTACCTTGAAAAATACAATATATAGGCCTTATAACTGGCAACTGTACTGTGCGTTCTCTTGCAAAGTAATTTCTCATAACTGTTGTTCATACACACCGTCTGATCACTCAGTACACGGCTGTGTACCTTGAAAAATACAATATATAGGCCTTAACTGGCAACTGTACTGTGCGTTCTCTTGCAAAGTAATTTCTCATAACTGTTGTTCATACACACCGTCTGATCACTTAGAACACGGCTGTGTACCTTGAAATATACAATATATACAATATATAGGCCTTTCAATTGGCAACTGTACTGTGCGTTCTCTTGCAAACTAATTTCACGGCTGTGAAGGCAAAATATTGTAAAAAAAAAAAAAAATGCGGCGGGGGGCTAGCGGAATAGGACGTGGACGAGGACGGGGGCGCGGAAATGCTGTTGGGGGCCTTGTTGAAGCCAGTGGGGATACAATGCGTGCTGGTGAGGGTCAGCCAGGATCCCGCTCATCCAGAATCCCTGCCTTTATGGGACAGTTAAGCAGGGGGCGGGTTACACCGCTGTTGAGGCCTGAGCAGGTTGAACAGGTGGTGCAATGGATAGCCGATAGCGCTTCCACACAGTTGTCCACCAGCCAGTCATCCACACAGTCTCACTCTGACCCTCCTTCCTCCACACCTGGCCAACAGAGTCATCCCACCATTGACCCCTCCCAGGAGCTCTTTTCGGGTCCTTTTTCAGATGTGCCGGAAGAATCCCAGGAGCTAGCAGAGGAATTTGTTTGTAGTGATGCCCAAACACTTGAGTTTTCGCCATCTCCTGCTGATGTGGACCCTGAGCCAGCATCTGTTATCATGAGCGATGATGATGATGAGACGCAGTTGCCATCAAGGGAGGCTGTTGGAATGTCCAGTGGGCAGGAGGAGGAGCAGAGTGAGGAAGAGGAGGTGGTGGATGACGAAATGACCGACCCCACTTGGCCAGGGGTGATGTCCAGCGGGGAAAGCAGTGGAGAGGTGGTGGTCTGCGCAGCACCGAAAAAGGCAGCAAGAGGCAGAGGGATGTCCAGAGGCAGAGGGATGTCCAGAGGCAGAGGGATGTCCACAGGCAGAGGGATGTCCAGAGGCAGAGGACAGTCCAGACAGAGTAGTGAGGCCACAGCCAGCACGGCCGAAGCTGTTCCCGGCAGCGGGCAGTCGCGTGAAGCTCCCCCATCGAGGCCTCGTACTTCTGTGGTGTGGAGATTTTTTAATGTTTGTGCGGATGACAAACTGAGCGCGGTTTGCACACTCTGCCACTCAAAACTGAGTAGGGGCTCTGAGAAGAGCAATCTGACCACCTCAGGCATGCGGCGTCACTTGGAAGTCAAGCACTGGGCTGAGTGGGAGAGAGCAAACGCAATACAAACTGCGCCCGGTCCTGCTGCCACTGCCTCTTCCCCTTTGTTGTGTGCTGCCACTGCGGTCCAGACCTCCAGCCAGGACACCTCCACATCTGCCTCTGCCTCGGCTACTTTGGGGCCTTCTCCTTCAGCCTCCCCTTCCCCCGCCTCTTCGCCTGCACCCTCACACTCCTCGTCCCAACAACTGTCCATCTCGCAGGCGTTCGACCGCAGGCGGAAGTACGCCTCGAGTCACCCCCAAGCCCAAGCCTTAAACTGCCACATCTCCAAACTGCTGGCCCTGGAGATGTTGCCGTTTAGGCTTGTGGAGACGCAGGCCTTCCGCGACCTGATGGCGGCTGCCGCACCTCGCTATTCCGTCCCCAGCCGCCACTACTTTTCCCGGAGTGCCGTCCCCGCCCTGCACCAGCACGTGTCGCGTAACATCAGGCGGGCCCTGAGGTACGCAGTCAGCGCAAAGGTCCACTTGACCACCGACTCGTGGACAAGCGCTTGCGGCCAGGGACGCTACATCTCTTTGATGGCACACTGGGTGAATGTAGTGGAAGCGGGGACGGGGTCGCAAACAGAGACGGCCTACCTACCACCCCCGCCCAAGATTGCCAGCATGGGTTCTGATAAACCCCCCTCCTCCTCCTCCTCCTCCTCCTGTGCCTTAACATCTCCCTCAGCCGCTAGCTGGAAGCGTTGCAGCACTGGCGCGGGGAGACGTCAGCAGGCGGTGCTAAAGGGACGCCATATTGCAGCAGACGGAGATGTGGCTGTCGCCGCTGCAGCTAGGACCAGGCATGGTCGTGTGCGATAACGGCCGTAACCTGGTGGCGGCTCTGGAGCTTGCCGAACTCAATCACGTACCATGCCTGGCCCACGTTTTTAATCTGGTAGTCCAAAAATTTCTGAAGACTTACCCCAACCTGGCAGAGCTACTGGTGAAAGTGCGGCGCTTGTGCGCTCACTTTCGGAAGTCAACTGTAGCTGCTGCTAGCTTAAAAAAACTCCAGCAACGCCTCCATTTGCCTGAACATCGGCTGTTGTGCGACCTGCCGACTCGCTGGAATTCCACCTATTCCATGTTGGCCAGGGTGTGTGAGCAGCAGAGAGCATTGATGGAGTACCAGATTATGAATCCACGCGTGCCTCCAACTCAGCTCCCTCAGTTTGCCAACCACGAGTGGCCATGGATGGCAGACATATGCGATGTACTGCGTATCTTTGAGGAGTCCACCAAGAAGGTCAGCAGCGAGGACGCTATAGTGAGCGTAACCATCCCGCTCCTAGGCGTCCTTAAAGAATCCCTCATCGCAATAAGGGAGAACGCATTGCACGCAGAGGAGACGGGGGTTGGAGGAGACGCAACGGAGCTACACAGTCAGTCCACACTTTTGTCTGCTTCACGGTGGCAGTTGCAGGAGGAGGAGGATGAGGAGGAGGACGACGTGGAGGTGGCTGTGGAAGAGGAGGAGGATGCTGGCGGCGAGGGTAGCAGTCAGGCTGTGTGCGTCCCATTGGTTCAGCGCGGATGGGGCGGAGAGGAGGCGGAAGAGGAAGAGGAGGAAATGGCAAGTGATCCTTCTGGTGGGGGCAGTGAGGTCATGCCTATTCAGAGTCTGGCACACATGGCTGACTTCATGCTGGGCTGCTTTTCCCGGGACACACGTGTTGTCCGGATAGTGGAGGACAAACTGTACTGGGTCTTCGCACTCCTGGACCCCCGGTATAAAGATAACGTCTCCTCTTTTATTCCGGTAGAGGAGAGGACAAATCGATTGCTGGAATACCAGAGGGAACTCGTGCAGAACATGATGGAGATTTTCCCACCCACCATCGCTGGCGGCAGAGAGGAGAGGGTCTCCCAGAGTCCCACAACATCCATCAGGCCCACAGCCACCAGGGGAACACTCTCCAAGGTGTGGGACACGTTCATGGCACCCCCTCGTGCAACTTCCATCACTGCGGGGCCCGCTATCAGCAGGAGGGACAAGTATCGGCGGATGTTGCGGGAGTACCTGGCAGACCGTAACCCTGTCCTCCCCGATCCCTCGGCGTCCTACACTTACTGGGTCTCCAAGTTGGACACGTGGCTGGAACTGTCCCTGTACGCCTTGGAGGTGCTTGCCTGCCCTGCCGCCAGCGTGCTATCAGAAAGGGTGTTCAGCGCAGCCGGGGGCATTATAACCGATAAGCGCAGCCGCCTGTCAACCGACAGTGCCGACAGGCTGACGCTAATCAAAATGAACAGCAAGTGGATTGACCCGGACTTTGCTTCTCCAACCGTGGAAAGCAGCCAAAAGTGAAGTGCCATCTGTATGAAGTGCCATTTCCTCCTCCACCTCCTCCTCCTCCTCCTCCTTAACCGCCGTAGAATTGCTCCGTAAATAAGAAAAATTTATATGTTTATGGCTCACCTCTTGGGCCTCCACAAAATGTTTAAGAGGTCTCACCTCTTGGGCCTCCTCATAATTTTTAACCGGTCTCACCTCTTGGGCCTCAACATAATTTTTAACAGGTCTCACCTCTTGGGCCTCCACATAATTTTTAACAGGTCTCACCTCTTGGGCCTCCACAAAATGTTTAAGAGGTCTCACCTCTTGGGCCTCCACATAATTTTTAAGAGGTCTCACCTATTGGGCCTCCACATAATTTTTAACGGGTCTCACCTCTTGGGTCTCCACAAAATGTTTAACAGGTCTCACCTCTTGGGCCTCCACAAAATGTTTAACAGGTCTCACCTCTTGGGCCTCCACATAATTTTTAACACGTCTCACCTCTTGGGCCTGCACAAAATGTTTAAGAGGTCTCACCTATTGGGCCTCCACATAATTTTTAACGGGTCTCACCTCTTGGGCCTCCACAAAATGTTTAAGAGGTCTCACCTCTTGGGCCTCCGCAAAATCTTTAAGAGGTCTCACCTCTTGGGCCTCCACATAATTTTTAACCCGTCTCACCTCTTGGGCCTCCACATAATTTTTAACAGGTCTCACCTCTTGGGCCTCCACAAAATCTTTAAGAGGTCTCACCTCTTGGGCCTCCACATAATTTTTAACACGTCTCACCTCTTGGGCCTGCACAAAATGTTTAAGAGGTCTCACCTATTGGGCCTCCACATAATTTTTAACAGGTCTCACCTCTTGGGCCTCCACAAAAGGTTTAAGAGGTTAACAGTGGAAAGCAGCCAAAAGTGAAGTGCCATCTGTATGAAGTGCCATTTCCTCCTCCACCTCCTCCTCCTTAACCGCCGTAGAATTGCTCCGTAAATAAGAAAAATGTATATATTTATGGCTCACCTCTTGGGCCTCCACATAATTTTTAACAGGTCTCACCTCTTGGGCCTCCACAAAAGGTTTAAGAGGTTAACAGTGGAAAGCAGCCAAAAGTGAAGTGCCATCTGTATGAAGTGCCATTTCCTCCTCCACCACCTCCTCCTCCTCCTTAACCGCCGTAGAATTGCTCCGTAAATAAGAAAAATGTATATATTTATTGCTCACCTCTTGGGCCTCCACATAACTTTTTAACAGGTCTCACCTCTTGGGCCTCCACAAAAGGTTTAACAGGTCTCACCTCTTGGGCCTCCACATAATTTTTAACAGGTCTCACCTCTTGGGCCTCCACATAATTTTTAAGAGGTCTCACCTCTTGGGCCTACACAAAATGTTTAAGAGGTGTCACCTCTTGGGCCTCCACATAATTTTTAAGAGGTCTCACCTCTTGGGCCTCCACATAATTTTTAACACGTCTCTCCTCTTGGGCCTCCACATAATTTTTAATACGTCTCACCTCTTGGGCCTCCACAAAATGTTTAACATGTCTTACCTCTTGGGCCTCCACAAAATGTTTAAGCGGTCTCACCTCTTGGGCCTCCACATAATTTTTAAGAGGTCTCACCTCTTGGGCCTCCACATAATTTTTAAGAGGTCTCACCTCTTGGGGCTCTACAAAATGTTTAAGAGGTCTCACCTCTTTAGCCTCCACACAATTTTTAAGACGTCTCACCTCTTGGGCCTCCACAAAATTTTCCATGAGCCTCTGGCCAGCCCATGGCCTCTTCCTGCCTTTTGCGGTCCTACGCATCCCTCAACATCCCCACTGCTTTACCTGCTAGACATGACACTGGGCCAGGTCGGGTCACTGACATCTCAAGCGCCAACAATTTGGGCATTTTAAGGCTTCTGCATGTGTTTGAGTAGTTTTTACATTTTAAAGAAGACATGTCTGACCACATCTCACACACACACACAATGACAATTAGGGGTGGGGTCTATTTGCTTTCCCCCTTGCCTATGCCATCTGTGGTTGTCATAGGCAACGTGATTTTAAGGGGTGCAGAATTTTATCTTCTTTTTTGTCTAGTTTGGCTTGGGGTCCATGGCAATGTTGAGGAAAGAAGGTTTCCTTGTATGGTCTCACTTTACAGAGAGGTTATATTGTGTTTGGAGTGTATTGTTGAGAGGCTGTGATAGTGGCGTAATAGTGCGACTTGGGCGCGTTATATGCACCCAGACATGCTTCCCCTGCTGTCCCAGTTGCATTCCAGCAGTGTTGGCATCCTTTTCTGAGGTTCCAGGGTGGACTTGGTGACCTCCAAGTGGTCGAATTGAGATTTCCAAGTGGCGAGCATTTTTTCCCCATAGACTTTAATGGGATTCGATATTCGGTCGAATAGTCGAATTTCGCGGTCTATTCGAATCGAATTTCGAACTTTCGAATATTTCACTACTCGCTCATCTCTACTCATAATCCTTTATCGAGGTAAAGGACCTAAATGTTCATTTCTGCTAATGAGAATTCATAACTAATAATGAGGAAATGAAAACACGTATACTCTATAATCTACTATATCTTGTTCAATAATTAACTGCCAAGCTGCAGATAAGAGATTACTTTAGAAAACACCCATGTGTGAGGATCTTATCTAAGTGTTACAGGGTATGGAGTCATTCACTCTTAACATAGTAACATAGTTTGTAAGGCCGAAAAAAGACATCTGTCCATCCAGTTCAGCCTGTTTTCCTACAAGTTGATCCAGAGGAAGGCAAAAAAATCCCCTGTGAGGTAGAAGCCAATTTTCCTCACTTTAGGGGGAAAAAATTCCTTCCCGACTCCAATCAGGCAATCAGAATAACTCCCTGGATCAACGACCCCTCTCTAGTAACTATAACCTGTAATACCCTCCAGAAATACATCCAGGCCCTTCTTGAACTCTTTTAGTGAACTTACCATCACCACCTCCTCAGGCAGAGAGTTCCATAGTCTCACTGCTCTTACCGTAAAGAATCCTCTTCCATGTTTATGTACAAACCTTCTTTCCTCCAGACGCAGAGGATGTCCCCTCGTCACAGTCACAGTCCTCGGGATAAATAGATGATGGGAGAGATCTCTGTACTGACCCCTGATATATTTATACATAGTTATTAGATCTCCCCTCAGTCGTCTTTTTTCTAAAGTGAATAACCCTAATTTTGATAATCTTTCTGGGTACTGTAGTCCACCCATTCCAGTTATTACTTTAGTTGCCCTCCTCTGAACCCTCTCCAGCTCTGCTATGTCTGCCTTGTTCACAGGAGCCCAGAACTGTAAACAGTACTCCATGTGTGGTCTGACTAGTGATTTGTAAAGTGGCAGGACTATGTTCTCATCACGGGCATCTATGCCTCTTTTGATGCAACCCATTATCTTATTGGCCTTGGCAGCAGCTGTCTGGCACTGGCCTCTACAGCTTAGTTGGCTGTTCACTAAAATTCCTAGGTCCTTTTCCATGTCAGAGTTACCCAGTGCTTTACCATTTAGTATGTACTGGTGACTTGCATTATTCCTTACATCCTTACATGCATAACCTTACATTTGTCAGTGTTAAACCTCATCTGCCACTTTTCTGACCAAGCCTCCAGTCTATCCAGATCCTGCTGTAGCAGTGCACTGTCCTCCTCTGTGTTAATTACTTTACACAGTTTAGTGTCATCTGCAAAAATTGATATTTTACTATGCAAACCTTCTACAATATCATTAATAAATATATTGAAGAGAATAGGACCCAATACAGACCCCTGTGGTACCCCACTAGTGACAGTGACCCAATCTGAGTATCTACCGTTAATAACCACCCTCTGTTTTCTATCACTGAGCCAGTTACTTACCCACATACAGACTATGTTACTATGTTACTATGTTACTAACCTTTTATGTGGTACCGTGTCAAACGCTTTGGAGAAGTCCAAATATACGACATCCATTGAGTCACCGCGGTCAAGTCTAGAACTTACCTCCTTATAGAAACTGATTAAATTGGTTTGACATGACCGATCCCTCATGAAGCCATGCTGATACGGAGTTATTTGCTTATTTTCATTGAGGTACTCCAAGATAGCATCTCTCAGAAAACCTTCAAACAGTTTACCCACAACAGAAGTTAAACTTACCGGCCTATAGTTTCCGGGCTCTGTTTTTGGACCCTTTTTTGAATATTGGCACCACATTTGCTATGCGCCAATCCTATGGAACACTCCCCGTCAGTATAAAAAAAAAAGTATTTAGGATTGCAAGAGAATATAAAACTCCATGGGTTTAATCTTGGACTGCACACAACTGAAAAGAAATGACTTGGCCGTTAGCATTTAGTCATCAACATGTCTACAGTATCCATTTCTGGTCCAGAAGAAGCAACTGAGAAAAGTGCATTCCCTTATTCTAAAATAAAAGAAAAAAATGCAAAAAAAACAAAACCCTATTCACAAACAGGAATAACTAATTTTGATCAGATTAAGGCCCCTTTCACACGTCTCTATGGACAGCACACGTAGCCATTTACTTTTATGTGTGTATTCACACATCAGTGGTTCTCCATGGACAGTGGGTCTATGGTGACACCACAGAAGCATGCCCTATTGTTGTTTATGATTACAGATCCCTCACCCATATTACAGTCTATGGGTCTGTGAAAACCACAGAAACAACTTGGATACCCTCTGTGTTTGGTCAAGATTGTTGCTAGAATATGGTCTGGGAATTTATTTTCTGCATAGCAATATCCCTGGAATGGGGATGACACACATAGAGCAAAAACACACACACACAAACAGACCAAACAGATCATTAACAACCATCTTCACAAATGAACCACTGACCATCTTGTTGCAGATGTCAGCAAAGACATGGACGTTTGAATGAAGCCTGAGACAGTGTTGTAAACACAGAAAGTTTCCATTAGAACAAGAATATCCTACAGGCACGCTGCAAAGCTGTAGAGAGAAGAGGTTAGGCCTTATGAAATATACTTTCTCCAAGTAGGTTGTGTTTAGGGATGAGCGTATCGACTTCGGATGAAACATCTGAAGTCGATTCGCATAAAACTTCATTCTAATACTGTACGGAGCGGGAGCTCCATATAGTATTAGAAAGTATTGGCTCCGATGAGCCGAAGTTATTACCTTGTTTTTTTCACAGTAAAAATGTATTTATGAAGTTATTATGCTAAGTCTCGCAAAACCAAATAGGATATGGTTGTCACAATCTATTTTATCAAATGCGGTGGATAAGGAGTAATGTGCACAGTTAGGCCCCTTTCACACGAGCGAGTTTTCCGCGCGGGTGCAATGCGTGACGTGAACGCATAGCACCCGCACTGAATCCTGACCTATTCATTTCAATGGGTCTGTGTACATGAGCGTTTTTTTTCACGCATCAGTTCTGCGTTGCGTGAAAAACGCAGCATGTTCTATATTCTGCGTTTTTCACGCAGCCCTGGCTCCATAGAAGTGAATGGGGCTTTAGTGAAAAACGCATTGCATCCTGAAGCAAGTGCGGGTGCAATGCGTTTTTCACTGATGGTTGCTAAGAGATGTTGTTTGTAAACCTTCAGTTTTTTATCACGCGCGTGAAAAACGCATCAAAACGCATCGCACCCACGCGGAAAAAACTGAACAACTGAACGCAATCGCAGACAAAACTGACTGAACTTGCTTGCAAAATGGTGCGAGTTTTCCTGAACGCACCCTGAACGCATCCGGACCTAATCCGCGACGCTCGTGTGAAAGAGGCCTTAAGGTCACTTTACGTGGGCCAATTCATACAAACGCTCGTTCCCGATAAATGTCACCAATCACCCAATCAACAAGCAAATGCTTGTTCATCAGGTGAATGCTTCATTGATGTGGAATGGATACCAATGTCATCCTTAGGGACCTTCTGGTCAGAAACATTGAACCTTTTTGGAGACAAGCAAATGCACAAGTTATCATTCGTCTCCATACAGTGGAGATGATTCTGCATGTAAATGCATGTTTCATCTCCTCTAACAAGCAGCAATTATTGGGAATAAATTATTCATTCGTGATAATGCACCGCCTTCCTGCGTATAGTGGGCTTAAAACTTTATAAATGTGTAGTATTCATTCAACGGATGACACTAAGGCTAGTTTCACACTAGTGGCACGATTGTCCGGCAGGCTGTTGACATGTCGTAGTTTTAGTCCACCTCTCTCTCGGCATTTTTGCCTTGCTGCGGCCTGAACATTATAGTGAATGGGGCCCGAGTGGAGTTCTGGCCGCACACATGCACTAGCAGCAGCACAGATCCAGCAGGCTGTTCACCTGCCGGACAATCATGCTGCTAGTGTGAAAGTAGCCTTAGCTATACAAAATAAATTCACCCATAATCTATTATACTGCATATATGGTGCAGTATTAGGAAACTCAAAACCTGTATAGCAGAATACTTATCATTCATTGAAAAAGTGTTCTTTAACTGATCTGGTGTGGCCAAACACTTTATAGAAGAACATGGAAGCAAAACAAAGTTTATATCTTTCTTTGGTATAGAAAAGGTAAGAGAGGTGGGGATTGGGTTTGTCATGTTCGGAACATATAGGCCTTCTGGATGCTGTGTCTGGGTATGAGGTATCCAGAAGGCCTCAATTAGATATAAGATTTATTATACTTTAGTAATAGTCATGTTTTGGCGTATAAATAGACACTATATATGGTACATCTGTGTATTCTTGCATTTTTGTATTTATATGCAACATTTATTATATGATAATATATTATTAATGTGACTGACCACTTTACATCGTTAGGGCTCATGCACACGAGTGTATGAGTGCCCCATGCCCATATTGTGGAACATAAATAGCGGGACTGCAATATATGGCAACAGCCATTTGCACTCCGTATCACGGATGAGGACCCATTGACTTGAATGGGTCCACAATCCTAAAGATATGTTGCACTGTGGAGGCATGGATTGGAAGCCTGTGGAAACACTATGAAGCGCTTCAATGGGATTTTGTTCCATGCCTCCTCAGAGCAAAAAAAATTAACATATCCTAGTTTTTTTTTGTGTGTACCGTCTGTTGAGGATCGTGCACCCATTCAAGTTAATGGGTCCAAAAACAGCGTGCACACAGATGATGCCCGTGCATTGCGGACCACAACACGGTCACTGGGCACACACGCTCTTGTGCATGAGCCCTTAGGTAGTGGTACCTACTAAAAAAGGCTATCTGCACAGTTATTGGTTTACATGTAAGCATTTGAAGTGTTCCTGTAAGCTATGTATCATTTCCTGTATTATCTTTTTAAGATGCAAACAATAAATTCCTGGAATGGATTATAAGAAGGAGTGGTAGACTTACTTTACATTGTGTGTAAAAGTGTGTAGGTCCCCATCATGCAGCCCAAACAGCTTTGACCTCATTAAGACCTCTGTCATGTGGTATCTACTACCAACATATTAGCAGAAGATCTTTTTGTCCTGTGAGCTGCAATCTGGGACCTCCTTGAATTGGATTGGACTTTCATATATTGAGATATGAGAATAAGGAGGCCAAGTCAATATGTTTGCAGTGTAGAAGGACGAATTATCCTGCTGAAAGAGGCAGCTACCATTAGTGAGTACTGAAGGGGTGTACTTAGTCTGCAACAATGTTTAGGTAGGTGGTACAAGTCAAAGTACTATCCACATGAATACCAGCACCAAAAGTTTCCCAAAAGAATTATGCCCAGAGTATCACCACTGGCTGTGATACAGATGCATACAGCCATTCTGTGATTCATCACACAGTCCATTTCTTTCATTGCTCCATGCTCCTCAATTTTAGTGCTGGATAGGGGTCATCATGGGCACTCTCACTCACCTGCATTTGTGCAGCCCTATAGGTAGCAGACAGCAATGCAATGTGCTCAAACACCTATCTGTCAGAGCCAGCAATTATTTTTTGGCAATATGTGTTATAGTAGTTCATCTGTGGGATCAAAACAGATGGGATAGTCTTTGGTTCCCACATGCATTAATGAGCCTTGGTCATCTATAACCCTGTCATTGGTTGTGGTAGTGACCTGGGGGTACTACAGTTGTATATAGTTATTGTATTATAATATTATGTATTATTGTTATGTTTTATTTTTTATGTATTTTTATGATATGTATTATATGTTATGGATGTTTGTTCCAGTTAAGCATGTGGTTGGCAAAGTTTTACAGGAACAGGGCTAACCACCCTGTCCTCTCCTCTTGGTAAGAGTGGGCTAATCATGCTTCCTGCCAGAAAGGGAAGTTCCTGAGTGACCTATGAGTGGAGAGGAAGCACATGTCTGAGTTCCTGCTCCTAGAGAGGATTCTCCAGAGAGATCAAAGATATACAGTCTCAAATAAATCCTTGAGAAGACAGACAGCAGAGTGAACATCTACAATATTGTCAGAGTTTGGGCCCGCCAGAGTACCAGAGGATCCTGTGGTGGGCCCAAACTCAGAACAACCCTGGCCACAAGATCCCCTGAGGCACAAAATGAAGATGGAGGAGTGGTTCTGCTGGATGAAGAGATCCTAGTCAGTCGCCAGTCAGTGAATAGACCGTACCTGCCATCTCCCCTCCACAGCCAAGGGGATCAAGTGGAGTTTGCTCATATGCCAGGACCCTGGGACATTTTTGCTGCTGATGTGATGCACCTGGCCAAACGTTGAAGCCTGTTCACCTAAATGGTTGAAGCCTGTTCACCTAAAGTTTGTGGGCATTGTTTGTGGGCATTGAACTATGGGGCTCTCTGCTATGGGCCGCTGCCACAACCAAAATTTGAACCCTTGATCCCGGGATTGCCAGAGCACCCGTCAGATACCAAGGTGATCAACATTAGCCCAATGATTAACATCAAGCATGTGCCATCACGGACCCCATTGTTGCTGTGGAAGTTACCACCAGAGGAGCAACAACGCTAACAACAAAAATGTTTAGCCTGGCTGTAACCCAAGGCCTGTTTTCTGCCACCACTGGAGCCAGAGATAAACCATGCAAGGGCCCCAACAGTTATTTCTGGAACTACAGTCCTGCATCATCAACTGTAGCCACTGGAGGTCACCAGCACTTCAGTTATGCCGCCAACTGCAGGAGTGAGCATCAGGAGCCATGCAAGGATCCCCTCGTCGACCTGGTAGAAAAGGAGGAGGAATTCCACTCCCTGATTTGAAGTTTCTTCTGAAAAGACAGAGGATCCAGGAGTCATCATAGACTCAATAGGATGAGATACCTGGGACTGGCCCAGTCTATCTTTGTTTTTATGTGCCCTATTTTTTTTCCTCAAGTCCGTGCTACATCTTACTTGAGGGGTGGGGGGTAAAGTGTTAAATAAAATGTTTTATATTGTGAATTTATTGATTTGAGAATAAATAGGCTTAACAGGCTAAGTGATGTAAATATTTACTAAATGCAAATAAATTTAATGTAAAACAGACAAATTACATACAGAATAAATAATAATCACATGGCCTGCCCAATACAATATTGGGGGGTACTCTGGTCACCATGTCATAGCATATGACCGACACCCCATGGTGTTACAAGAGATAGTGATAGTGTTTCAATCACAATATCCTACCTGGATGGTGGTCCTCAATTAACTAACTGTGTTTAGCAGGTTTATACCTTTCAGCCCCTCCTTCAGTGTGCAATCACAGGAGTGTGACCTTCTCAGCAAAAAAAGAATACCATTACATAGAATATAGAAGGTAATATTGAAGGGGACAGAATTAAAGGGGACATAACCAATAAGTACTTAATTAAGTGTGTAAAATACCCTTACAATACACCAAGGATAGACTCTAACATACCAGAGCTCCTCGTGCCCCTCATTTCTGTTTACAGGACTCTTTTGTCAAGAACTGCAAGTGGAGGATCCTCTGTTTTCTTGCAACGTTCAAGAATCTTTACCCAACCCCAGGACTCAGATGCACTTGAGCAGTGCTTTGCTTGGGCACTGTGTTACTGAGACTCTTACCAAAAGCTGCAGCCTCAAGAATGAGGAACCCCAGGACTTTCACACCTGAGACTTTGTTACTTTTATCCTCCTTGCACTGGCCCCCTCAGGTACTAGCTAAAATGTCCCCCTGGTAGTCAGCATTTTTAGTCTAGGCAATTTGTTGATTTTTTTTTGTGATATGTATGAAGGGGAGGACAGCACGAACAGTGGCTTTGGGTATTTGATGCTGGGCAAGCACAGTCTGAGGATGGCCTGAATTTCACCAAGGGAATAAGTAGTATGTATATAGTTATTGAATTATATTATTATGATATGCTATGGCGGCTTGTTACAGTTAAAGAGTAACTAAACGTTTTTACAAGTTTCTCTTAAATTGTTCTAAATTGCCCCAAAATCATTTTTGTAATATACTTTATTAATTAATTATCTTGTCCTCCATCTTAAAAAGGTCCCCAAGTCCTGGATTGTAGTACTTCTTAAAATCATCGTTCTGGTGACCCTTCTACCGCCTGCAGCAGACATGTCCTGAAGAAAGAACTGGGCTTCCCTCCTCACCCGGTGGACTTACTGTACTGTACAGCCTGATGAGCATTAAGCAGGAGAAGATGGCGGAAGCACAAGCACCTCCACCAGTACTATGGGGAAGGCAAGACAAGATCCTGGAGGTGACGTGGGAAACCCAGGGCTTATCCCAGATCTGGGCCTCAATAGAGAGGTGAGATCTATTAGCAGTGTGATAAGCACGTGTAACAGCATTGTGGGGCCCACCCTGGCAAAGCACATACCGTAGGTACAGGATACAGGGTACCAAGGTGCTGTGCCAGAATTAGCTTGAGGGGAGCACAGGCAGTAGCAGCAATCTGTGCTCCTTCCTGTGCAGCATTCTCCATGGCAGCCAAAAATCTATACACCAGGTACAGTGCTGATAAGCCAGTGCTGTACCAGAAATAATATTAACTAATAAAGTATATTACAAAAATGATTTTGGGGCTATAGTTTTGCGGTCCGCAAGTTGTGGATCTGCTAAATAAGTATACCGTCCGTGTGAGACCCACATTTGTTGTCGACCCATTGACTTTTATGAGTTCGAGGTCTGAAGTTTGAGGACCTCTATGCTATGTATCTTTTATACCTCATACCTGATGTATCAGCACACTGTATGTATACTATGTGTCAGGTACGAGGTATAACAGATTCAATGGGTACAGACATGGGTGGACAGTCATATATTATGGTAACTGTGTGAGGTACGTGAGGTATTGAGGATGGTTAGTGTCAGTAACGGTAAATATTAGGGTTGAGTCAGTGTTAGGGTCAGTATTAGGGTTAGTATTACAGTTAGGAATAGTAAGAGGTTTACGGTCCGTATTAGGATTAATATTAGGGCCCGTTCGCACAACTGTGCGGAATAGATGCGGACCTGTTCATTTCAATCGGCAGTATTAGATCGCGCAAATGCGGACAAGAATAGGCATTTTGTATGGGGTGCCAGCCATGTGTGTTCCGCAAATTGCGGAACACATACTGGACGGCATCCGTGTTTTTGCGGATCCGCATTTTTTGGGGGGTCAGTATTAGCATTAGTGTTAGCATTAGGGTCAGTATTAGGATTAGTATTAGGGCCAGTATTAGGGTAAGGGGTCAGTATTAGGGTTAGGGGTCATAATTAGGGTCAGTATTAGGGGTTAGTATTAGGGTCAGTATTTGGGTTAGAATTAATGTCAGTATTAGGGGTTAGTATTAGGGTCAGTATTTGGGTTAGAATTAATGTCAGTATTAGGGTCAGTATTACGGCTCATGCACTCGACCGGTGCCGGCCCGTGCCCATATTGCGGCCCGCAATACTTGGGCACCGACCGTGTGCAGTCCGCAACATGGATCGCAGACCCATTCACTTCAATGGGATCCCCATTTTCACCCCTCCGACCCCTTTGACATGAGCATCGGAGCATGCTCTCCCTTGTTCTGTGCTGGATCTCGCAGGGCAAGGGCTTTTTTATTTATATTTTTACACTGCTAGGTGGAGGCCTTAACCTAGCAGTGTTGCTGGTGACGTCATCAGCATTGATGGGCGGATCTCCAAAAAAAGCTCATTGGAGTATGAAATGCTCTGATGCCCATATCAGGGGCTGTCTAGGTGAAAATGGGGATACTGTATGTCCGGATTCAGAGCTTTAAGCCCTTTAAGGGCCAGTATTAGGGTTAGGCTGAGTTAACACTTCAGTTTTTTGGTCAGTTATTTTGATCAGTTATTGTGAGGTGTAGGTCAAAAACACAGAACAGGTGCAATTATGCTTGATCTCAGAGTAGGCTTCACTACTGGTTTTGACTTACAATAACTGACTGAATAACTCAAGTGTGAGCTTGGCCTTAGGCATAGTATTAGAGTTAGGGGCCAGTATAATGGTTAGGCATATTATTAGTTAGTGTCCAGTTTGAAGGTTAGGGCCAATATTAGGGTTGGTATTAGAGTTAGGTGTAGTATTAGAGTTAGGGGCCTGTGTTACAGTTAGGGCCAGTATTAGGTTAGGGCCAGTATAAGGGTTAGAGGTCAGTATTAGGGTTAGGGACAGTATTAGGGTTAGGGGGTCAATATTACAGTTTAGGGTCAACTGTGCCATGTGGTTGTACACTTAGTGGTCGCAGTGGATGGACTCTTGGCATATGTTCTTACTAATTTACTGATCAGATTTATCAAAACTGCTGCAGAACAATAATGGAGTAATTACCCCTGTCAACAGTAAGGTAGTCATACTGCTTCACTTTTTCCTTCACACCAATTTTGATAAATTTACTTTACGTTTCCTGCACTTTTTTAAACTGTTAACCAACTTACGTAGAAACATTCATGGGATACTCACTCTAGTATTTTCCCTGTTGCATAAACATGAACATACCACTTATGTAGCTGGTAGAGCTACAGAGGGGCCTTAAGGGGATTTGGGCTCTCTCTGTCACTTTAGGACTTGCAGAGTACTTGGCTGCTTTTGGAAATTGCTATGCATCGAGATAGGACAACATTTAATGATGTTTTACAAGAGCAGATTCACATATCTAGGTTGGAACATATAATAACTTGGGTGCTGTTTTCAAGGGTTCTACCACAGGTCCCACCAACATACAGCCAGGGTCTGTGTACACAAGGTATAGTACCACAAACCTGGGGGTACTACAATTCTATACAGTTTTGTAGTATATTGTTAGTGAGTTATGGCTGTTACTACGAGTAAGGCTATGATTGACGAAGGTTACCAAATAACAGGGCCAGCCATCCTGTTCCTTCCCTCTTGGTACAAGTGCGCTGGTTCTGGTTCCTGTCAGAAGGGGAAGTTCACGTGAAGAGTATGGAGAAGAAGCACACGTCTGAGCTCCTGCTCTTAAAGAGGAGTCTCCAGAGAGATCAAAAATCTAATACTACAAGGCCAGTATTATACTAGTGCTATATTACAGGCATCCAACCTGCCTCCATAATCCTTACTGGTGTCAGAGAAAATTGCCCTTGAAATCAGTTGCTACCGAATTCAGGTACATTAGGAGTGGACTACATTAAGTTAGTTATCATTTTAATTGAATTGTATTATTGTATTTTTCTTTTTTTTCTCTTTTTCAGTTTATTAGCAATTATGTGCTCCATGATTGACAAGGCAATCCACTGTACAGTAGGTTTAAGGGTGCATATTTTTTTGCAAAATGTGAGCAAATTGCATGTTTGGAATCCCAGATTCTGTATCTAAACAAGAAAATTTCAACACAGAGAAGCGTTGTCAATATGCAACAGAGCTTGCTGCTCACTTAACAGATGCTGTATAGGGTAGAAAAGGGGGAGGGTGGCAGTATGGAGGATCAAGAAAGTGAGGGAGCTGGCTGGGTAACAGAAAGTGGGGTAGAGGCAACATGTTTGCAAGGTTGGCAGCTGAGGGGGATGTCAGTTCTGGGATAGCATTGCTGCAGCAAGATACTTCCTCTGCAAGCCTGGAATATAAACAGGGCAGCAAGATACCGTAGGTGCTGGTAGTGGGAGACACAATCATTAAAGGGAAAAGATAGGGTGATCTGTCACAAAGACTGAGATTGTTGAATGGTGTGTTGTAATTCGGGATTGGTTTGATGGATCACTGGGAGGGGCTGGTGAAGACCTAGCGATCATTTTCCACATTGGAACCAATGACAAAGTTAGAGGTAGGTGAAGAGTCACTAAAATGACTTCAGGGACATCATGTCACAAGCTCAGGGCAAGGACCTCAAAGGTAATATTTTCTGAAATATCACCTGTACCATGTGCCACACCAGAAAGGCAGTAGGAGATTAGGGAGGTAAACAAGTTGCTCAAGAATTGGTGTAGGAAGGAGGGGTTTGGGTTCCTGGAGAACTGAGCCGACCTCTCTGTCGGCTACAGGCTCTTTCATAGGGGTGGGCTGCTCCTCAATGGGGAATGAGCAGCTGTTTTGGGCGGAAAACTATGGACTGGGGGGGGGGTAATTACATTATAGGAGGGGAAAACAGTGCAGAGACCTGGGGGTGGAATGGAAGGAGGGACTAGAATAGTTTATAAGGAAAAGTAAACAAATACCCAAAAGCCTCTTAATTGTATCTATATTAAGCCTGAGTAATAAAACTGGTGAACTGGAAGTAGTGGCATGGCTGGATGATAGCTACGACTGAGTGGTTAGTTTACAAGGTTATAGTCTGTTTAGAAAGGATCGTAAAAACTGGAGAGGGGGAGGGGTTTGCCTTTATGTAAAGTCCTGTCTAAAGCCCACACTCCAGAAATATATAAGTGAGGGAAATGATCATGTGGAGTCCCTGTGGGTAGAAATACATGGAGGCAAAAACAATAATAAAATAGTGGTTCTTGGTTCTTGGCAATAACCAAAGACAATTACCTTTCCCAATTGGTCCAAGATCTGACTAGAGGGACGGCCATACTGAACTTAGTATTAAAGGAAATGCATCACCAAAAATGTAATCTGCCAGTTAAAGCCAGATAGTAAAACAAATCCTTTTTATCTAATCTATTTATATTATCGATTGCAGATTTTTTAAAATTCTATTTCTTGAACATGATTATGGGGCTGCCATCTTGTCTGAACTGTTCTTAACAATATTTACACAGCTTTAAAAAATTGCTTTACGGTAGCCTCATGGGGCAAATACACAATGGTCAGGAGGAAACCTCATTGACTTGTATAGGAGAGTTTTTAAGGCATGTAAAAGTGGACAGTGGGAAAACTGCAGGATTTTATGTTTTTTGTTTAAATATAGTTTTTGAGATGGAAAATTAAAAATAACATCAAACAAAAATTCTTTAAAAATATGTTAAAAATAAAAACATGATTTAAACAATAGGTCATTTTCTGATGACATATTCCCTTTAACCAATAGACCTGACAGAACAACACATGTGTAGGTTGGGGGACATAGGGGAAAGAGTGACCATAAAATAATAACCTACCAATTATCATTCGAAAGAGCATTTCTTCAGCTAGGTACAAGAACATAGAACTTCCAAAAAGCAGAAATTTGACCAGCTAAGAGAGGCCATTAGAATCACTAACTGGGATAATGTCCTCAAAAATAAAAATGCAGCCACAAAATGGGATACTTTTAAAAGCATCCTAAACTATAATTGTGAGAGGTACATACCTTATGGGAATATAAAAATGGGAAAAACAATATGGATAAGTAAAAATGTAAAGGGAGCAATAAATGGCAAAAAAAGCATTTCAGTTATTAAAAAGGGAAGGGAGCAAGGAAGCATTGAAAAACTATTAGGAAAAAAATATAATATGTATAGGACAGATAAAAGTAGCCATGAGACACATAGACTCACCGCTAAAGAGAGTAAAATAATCATTAATTATATAAATGGTAAAAAATGTAAATCTGAAAGTGTTGGCACTTTACAGAGTGATGAAGGAGGAGTTGTAGAGAGTTATGAGAGTTATGAGGAGAAAGTGAATAAACTGTCAGATGAAATGCAGAGTGTAAAATTAAACTCCCCATTAAAAATGGTCAGAACCCAGGAAGAAGTGCAGCGGCGTCTTAGAAAGATTAAAATAGACAAATCACCTGGTCCTGATGGCATACACTCCCAAATCCTAAGAGAATGAAGTAATGTCAGGGAAAGACCCTTATTTCTATTATTTAAAGACTCTAAAAATGACAGGGAATGTTTCACAGGATTTCCTCCTATATTTATTATAAATATATTTCCAAATACATTTCATTAGTTATAATGGCTCATTTTGTCTAAGGAGCAAAAATTAGGAAAAACAAAATGGCTGCTGTCCTAATCACACAGCAGGACAAGTTACTTCACAACACTGAGCTAATGAGCCGCCTCATCCTCCTCTCTGCTCAGCTTGTCAGGGATTATGATCCTATATACATCTGATAAGATCTTCAGCTGAATCTCTGTGGGAGTAGAGTCCATGAGGAGACATGAAGTACAGAGAGGATGGACAGGACAGACTGTGAGACTGTAGAGACTGCATACAAGTGCTGCTGCTAATTATCCACATCCCCACCTCCTCTCTGTACTTCATGTCTCCGCTTATCAGTTATATTCAGGCTCATAATCCCTGAAAAGTAGGAGAGAAGAATGAGGCAGCTCTTTAGCTCAGTGTTGTGAAGTAACTTGTCCTCCTGTGTGATTAGGACAGGTTTTGTGTGTACTAATAGGACAGCGGCCATTTTGTTTCCCCTGATGATTGCTCCCCAGACAAAACGAGCCAATGAAAGGTAATTTGGGATTATATTTATAATAAAGTAATATTTAAGTATTTTCATTTTCTTAATTCCTGGAGAACCTCTTTAAGGACACAAGATGAAAATGTAGTCCTGCCACTTTACAAATTACTAGTCAGACTACACATGGAGTATTGTGAACAGTATTGTGTTCTGGGCTCCTGTGCACAAGGCAGACATAGCAGAGCTGGAGAGGGTTCAGAGGAGGGCAACTAAAGTAATTAAAATAGGTGGACTACAGTACTCAGAAAAATTATCAAAATTAGGGTTATTTAGTTTTGAAAAAAAGACGACTGAGCGGTGATCCAATAACTATGTAGATATATTAGGGGCAGTACAGAGATCTCTCCCATGAACTATTTATTCCCAGGACTGTGACTGTGACAAGGGGAAATCCTCTGCGTCTGGAGGAAAGAAGGTTTGTACACAAACATAGAAGAGGGTTCTTTACGGTAAGAGCAGTGAGACTATGGAACTCTGCCAGAAGAGGTGGCAATGGTAAACCCAGTAAAAGAATTCAAGAGGGGTCTGGATGTATTTGCTTGAAGATCCCACACAAAATCTCATGCGCGGTGATGTATGACTTCACCACGCCAGCCGACGTAATTATGTCATGAAGCACCACAAAAGATTTCAAGCTGGATCTCCAAGCAAGATTGCCGCTACGGCCTCTTTGCGATCAAATGGATGAATTAAGTATGATTTTAATTATTTTTTTTTATTTGCAAACAGTAAAATGCTTTAATATGGCTCTGATATGCCCCAATCAGCGATGAAAATGGGGGCGGTGTTGTCATTGCACTCGCTATTTACAAATAAATTACTTTGTGACAAAGTAATTCGTCACAAAGCAAATTTTTTTTTTTAAATTCGGCGAAGCAGCCAAATCGAATTTTAGAGAACTTCGCTCATCTCTAGTAAAAACACCAGCTGAAGATGGTAGCTGAAAACCAATGGGAAATATGAACCACAGTATGCTTTTTGTCTGCTGTTTTTGCTAATTAAATGGTGTTTTTGGGGTCTATGTATTTTTTTCTTTTAATTCAGCATGTTGAAGATTTTGGTGTTTTTTTCTGGACTTTGTCTTCTCTATACAAAAAAAAGTGTTATTAGAACATCAGGTTATTATGCAACTATAACCATCATGCATTTTCACTGCTGTCGTGAGAAAAGGATGTTCTGTCCCTTATAAATTGAGAAATGGGATTAAGGCTCCATTCACACGTCCGTATTTTTCTTTTCCAGATTTTTGGTCCGTTTTTTTGCGGATCCGTGTTTCTGCAAAAACCTTCTGTTTTTACCAATTGTACATCCGCATCCGTTCCGTTTTTCCGCAAAAAAAAAGGAAGGAGGAATTTGTTGGTAAAAGTTGGTAGGGTATTTATTTCTATTTCCTGGAAACGGATCCGCAATTGCGGATGATATGCGGATGACATATTGATGTATTCCGCATATCATCTGCATTTTTTGCGGACCCATTGTCTATAATGGGACCACGGACCGCATATGCGGACAAAAGTAGGACAAGTTCTATCTTATTTGCGGATCCGCATAACGGAACGGAACAACGGATGCGGACGTATACAGAGTGCTGTCCACATTTTTTTAGGACCCATTGAAATGAATGGATCCGCATCCTATCCGCATGATTTGCGGATCGGATGTGGATCGGATCAGGAAAGAAAAACGGGACGTGTGAATGGACCCTAAGGATGAGCAAATCAGTTCATAACGAACCTGGTTCGTTATGAACTTCCCAAAAATTCATCCTCCAGATGAACCTGAAGCTTTTCAGGTTCGCTTCTGACAAAACCAGTAAGCGACGCCAGGCACCATTTTACTGCACATGTCAGCAGGAAAAATCACAAGGGAGGAAGAAAATGAATGCCCACATGACCCTGAGAGGAAGCAGGGCGTGGGGGCTTGTCCTGATTCAGACAGCCTAGATGCAGAGAGCTGCCCTTGAAGAATGACTAGAGCGTGATTCTGCATTGGGGTATGAATGAGGGTGTATGGGTATTGCAGTTTTTGACAGAAAACGATCCTAGGGACAGTATACAGTCACTATTAAGCTTCTACTCTAGTGTCATGGACAGTTTAGGCAAAGGCTAGAAACAAAAATAATTTTGCAGTATAGAGAAAGGCAGGGAAAACTTTCAGCCAGGGAGTGAGAAGATAAGGCTGCCAATTCCTCCTAGCACAGTTGCAGCTGCTGCAGAACCTCAAAGCAGCTACCTGCACAAACATTTCTTTTTTTCCCATTTGTATAGAAATTCTTTTTTTCTCAAGTGTTGGTGTGGTGGAAAAAAAGCTGCATACAACTGTTCAATATGTGTTTTATCATCCAGAGGATAGATAGCATTTTGAATTTCAGTGAAAACACCTGAAATAATAGTTCGAAATCTGGGACAAAGCATCTCCAGAAAATTCAATTGTTTATGTTTTGGAAAAAACCTCTGTGAAAACACATGAAATCTTTGGCAGGGCATTTCCAGACAGTTCAAGGTTTTTTTATGTTTTGTAAAATATGACATGTGTTTTACAAAGAGGGTAGCGTTTGAAATCTCTAAGTGAAAACTCATGAAATGCTACTCTAAAATTTGTAACAGGGCAACTCCAGACAGTTCAAGGTGTTTATCTGCGAAAAAAGCACTGCGAGTGTGCAACATTTTATTTACAATACAGAGGGTAGCATTTGAAATCCTTGAGTGAAAACACATGAAATACTAGTCTGAAATCTGTGACAGGGTATCTCCAGACAGTTCAAGGTTTTTTTTTGTGTTTAAAAAGCAATAAAAGTGTGCAACACATGTTTTACAATACAGAGGGTAGCATTTGAAATCTGAAACATGTAAAATACTGGTCTGAAATCTGTGTCAAGACATCTCTATAATCTACAGACAGCTCAAGTGTTGGTGTTCAAGTGTTGGTGTGGGAGGGGCAGGGGAGAAATAATCTGATAGTGGGTTGACAACTTTTACACTTGAGAAAGCAGTTTTCAGAATCTGCATATTTGAACACACAAATGACATTAGGCCCAAATCTATTAGTGCCGCCAATACTGCCTTATTTCCAGTTTCAATTGTTAGTGTCTTCAGTGTGTCTGTAACTTTCTGTAACTTTCCTGTCTTTTTTCCTGTCTGTAACTTTCAGAAAACAGACTTGCAATGTTTCCATACTTTATGTGACTGTACATTAGGCCAAAAATGTCAGGTATATGGAAGGGTTTCAAGTGAAAGAACCAAGGCCTTGTCCTTCCAGAGCCAGAATATGGTTAATAGCAGCATCGGCTATCCGGACAGAAGTAATAGCAGTAGTAGTAGTAGCCTGCAGTTCTCCCTGTCTTCAGAAAAGGGCAACATTATCATTGAGAAAGAGAATGAGATTGTGGATTGGATGGCTCATTCCTCCTCTCAGTCACAGCAGGATGATGTGGAGGTGACTTCTGACACCGTGCCTTGGAGCCAGGGGTCACAGCATTCCTCTTGCCGAAACAGCCTGCCAGGCAAGTCTAACGTTAATGTGAAAGAAGACATATTTGGTATTGCCGCATCCTTAACGACTGGCTCTATTAAAATATCACATGAGCTATCCCATCAGGTGAACGCCATAAAAAAACAAAACAAATATACATTATGCCAAAACAGCTTTTTTTAGTCACCTCACAAAAAACATATCAATCGATCAAAAAGTCGTACGTACCCCAAAATGGTAGCAATAAAAACATCACCTCATCCCACAAAAAACAAACCCTCACACACGACCATAGCCAGAAAAAATGTAAAAAATATAGCTCTAAGAAAATGGCAACACAAAAACATGATTTTTTTTCTAAAAATGATCTAATTGTCTAAAAAAATAGACATATGTGGTATCCTCGCATCCATAATGACCAGCTCTATAAAATATCACATGATCTACCTCATTAGGTGAAGGTTGTAGAAAAATGAAGCAAAACTTACTTTTTTGTGACCTCACCTCACCAAAAAACACAATATCAATCAAAAAGTTGTATGCACCCCAAAATGGTACCAATGAAAACTTAACCTCATCCTGCAAAAAAAATGAGCTCTCACACAAGACCATAGCCAGGAAAATGGCAACACATAATCAGGATTTTGTTTTAAAAAAAATGCTTGTGTTGTGTAAAACGTAAAAAAAATAGGCATATTTAGAATTGCCACGTCTGTAACGACCGGATCTATAAAAATATCATATGATCTAAAAATTACACTAAACAGCTTTTTTTGTGACTTCACATCCCAAAAAATGAGATAAAAAGCGATCAGAAAGCCAAAATGGTGCCAATAAAAAAATACAGATTATCCCACAAAAAATAAGCCCTCACAACAAAAAAAAATTGTTCTTGAAAAACATTTCAGCAAATTCCATGTTATAAAATCCAGATGCTGCTCCTTCCCTTATGAGTCCTGGCATATCCCCAAATAGCAGTTTACTACCACAATTTGGGTGTTACTGTTTTCCGGAGAAAATGGGTAGCAAATTGTGGGGTGATATTCTCCTGTTATCCTTTGTGAAAAAGAATGTTTGGGCTTAAAGAACCTGTTTCTTGTAAAACATAAATAAATAAATAAATTTCACAGCCAAGTGTTATTAATTCTATGAAACGCCTGTTAGGTCAAAATGCTCACTAAAGCCCTTAAAAATTCCTTGGTTGGTGTAGTTTCCAAAATGTGGTCACTTTTTGAGGGTTTTCACTGTGAGGGTACCTTAGGGTCTCTTCAAATGCAACATGGAGACCATTCCAGCAAAATCTGCCCCCCCCAAAACCATATGGTGCTTCTTGCCGGCTTCCTGCGGGTCAGGTATATGAGTACCTGAAGGTCCTAGAATTAATTACCGCTGAGAGCATAAAATCATTATGTAGTAGGCCAGTGCCATTGAGGATGGCATGGGTGGCCTGGGCACCAGCCCACCGAGAAATTTCCCTGTAGGGTCTATGGATAGTTTGCATCTGGTTATGGCTTGTATGGATGCATTTGAACCATAGCATCATTGTGTTGTGAGGCCATACCCTTTGGCTTGACACATATAGTTGAGTTCAATGCGAAAAACTCACAGCATGCATCGGTGTAAGTTCCCGTTCTGATCTCTGCCCTTTGACAGGACCAGAATTAGAATGATTTATAATGCTATGTGACCCTGAGAATCCTGGAATTTACTGAATTACACCGTAATAATGGTGTCACAGGGACACACAACCTTATAAATCATTATAATGCTGTGCAATTCTGTTAGAGGAGCAGAGGTCAGAACAGGACCTTGCACAGACACGCTGTGATTTTCCCTCGTTAAGTATCTCGTCAGTATTTGGTCAGTATTTTTCATCAGTATTTGTAAGCCAAAACCAGAAATGGGTCCAAAACACAGAAGAAACACATATATTTCCATTATACTTCTTCTCTGTAGATTCCACTCTTGATTTTGGCTCACAAATACTGATGCAAAATACTGACCAAATACTAACTGTGTGAAAGTGGCCTAAATTTGCTAATGTGTGCCAGGCTTTAGTATATATATATAGACACACCCCAACTTGTAACATCCAGTTGTCCATTTATTCATACCTTTCTTGTACGAAGAGCACAACATATAATTCTAACAAAAGATGCTCAGGAATTGTTATTTTATTAAGAATGTAAGCATTTACTAAAATAGAGAATCCAGGCGACAGATCCTATTTTTAAAGGATTTAAAAAGTCTGCTAGCAACCTCTTCTAGAACATGGGTTGTATCCAGCTGCAGAGCAGTTGGGAAGAGGAGAAAGAGGGAAGGGACTCTTCATTAAACTGTGCTCTGGCGCCTGTAATACAGTGGTGTGTTCCTGTTCCGGTGCTCTGCAATAGATAGCAATTATGCAAGTCTACTTTCAATATGCAGTCCTGTCTGAGCAGCCTGATGGATTGGACCATTACTCTTGCTTGAAGAGCAGAGTTCCTGCTCTATGATGATAGTAATGGAGCAATCCTATGTGCGATATTCTTGTCAGGCTGAGAAGCCTGAGGGGAAAACAGAACTGTATTGCAGACACCAGACAAAGTATAATGAAGTGAGTCCCCTGCCACACAGTTCAGCTGTTTGATGCAACCCAACCTGTTCATACTCTGGGATCATTTGCAAACCACCATTTTAAATAATTCACAAGAAACCCTATTTAGAATAAACCTTGATTTCCCATTTACAATATCATCATAAGGAAATGGCCTTATGCCCATGTGTTTCTACAAATAAAGGAAAATCAGGTATCTTAAATCTACAGAGAAGCCCTCTTCTGAGCATGCCATGATAGCAAAAATCATCAGAAACGCCAGTCTACTGGAATTGAACCACACTATTACAGTGACAGTGCTTGTCATTTGAGGGGGGCAGCTGGATTCCATGACATGAGGTGGGATGTTTCAATGGTGTAGCGGAGTTGGTGTATTCTCTGGTCTACATTCTGTAATTATCTTATGTGAAAAAAGTGGTATATTTTTCAACTCAATACTAATTTTTCCACCAACATGCATATATTCCATTAATGAGGTTCTCTGTGGTACTTATCCATCCATCACGCTACCAATTCTGCTGTGCCCCAGAGGCTCACATAAGCACCTGGACTGGCTGTGGGCTTTTCCTCTCAGGTTCCGATCATATTTGTTCCTAAGTCCTCCCATTCAGCTGTATTTAAAGTGTGCAGCTAAACAGGAAGAATCAGGAATACATTTGGTCAGGACAGGAGTGGAAGAGCCCACGGCCAGTCCCGTTTACATGAACTCAGGGTATCGGCGGGGATAAGTACTGAAACCACCTTGCCTCCACAGGTCACAAGGCTGCCAGATTTTTAGAAAAGTCCATAGAACCTCTTTAACAGGGTGCCACCAACAATGACAAGTGCCCCTTGGCCCAGTGTAAACGCTGGCGTCTAGATGTAAAATGTTTGCAGGTCGCCTAATTAGTATTGATAATCTTGATATTTATACCAGGACAGAATGTAGTTGCAGAGTCTGACTTTACACTCCGCTACCACCCAATTTGTCTGCACGCTCACCCCAGCATACAAGTGTTACAACATCAGGTAATCTTTTATAACAATTTGGAATCAGAATATTTTTGTCCCAGATTATTAGGAATTCTAGACCACAGGGTGGCATATCTGTTAGGGAAATTCCCCTACCTATGATTGATGGAGTCCAAATTAGTTAGTACGTGCTGGAGAGCTCTCCAATGAGAAATCTGAACTGACACACAGACAAGATGTCAGTAAGCAAATCCCCCCTTTATTGTGATAACATTGTAGATTTTATAGGCAGAAACCACAATATGATGCAAAACATAATTCCTCTGACATCTCCTGAATTTGGGGTAGTGAAACTGTCTATCCACACTTTTTCTCTAAAGCAGACAGATGTGTCCGCCTTAAGAGGAAGTCAAAAGTTCAAATGCATGTATTTTGACTCATAATGAAAGAAGAAGTGGTTTATACTGTCTGTAACAAATACACATAATTTAATCCTGCTAATTCTTTTAAGCCGCTAGCGAATTTATTTTATTTTAAGAATTATATAATTTTCAATTTAGCTTAATTTCATCTCTCACAATTCCCCCATTTTGAGATATCTTCAGTTCTGCAGCTGATGCAGGACAGAAGATCTTCTCAATAGTCTCTATAATCTCTTTTCTTGGTACACACTTTCTTTATGCACATAAACAGTAGCTTAAGCAACACATATATAATAAGGATAACTATGGCAACTTGGACAATTATTTGTAAAATTCCCATGATCCAACCTCCAAAACTTTTGAACCAGTTTGAAGGATTAAAGGAGGAAAAGGTGTCCTCCCACCATGAATCCTTCCCTACACTATGTTCCTGTAACCATTTGTTTCTCATGTCTTTCACTTTTTCTATTCCAACTTTTACCTGTAGGTTACCTTGGGGATCTATATAATGACAACAAGCGGGTCCTATAACCTGACACATACCTCCTTCCTTTGCTGTCAGGTAGTCTAAAACCAAAGTGTGTTGATTAGTGACAATGATTATCTGGTTTTGTACAATGTTAGAGGTGTTCATGAGTTTTAGCACCTCCCATATCTGATCATCCAAATAATCAGTTGCCACTACCAGCTTGTCCCACATCTGCATTACCATGGGGTACAAGAACAAAGTACTGAAAAACTTATTGGAGATGCTCATCTCTACTACATGGGGTTTACCATTTGGTCTGGGTATATTGTCCTTGGCCCTTCGATACAGAGTATGTTTAGGTACAGCGTTAATATCTATGCTGGAATGGGGTATTATGAAGGTTGCAGGGGTGAGCCGGGCCATTGTACATAACCCAGTGACATTTCTGGGCAACCACTTGTATGCTTTATACCCACAGACCAGGAATATATCTTCTGGGACTGCAACCACCTTACTGTTAAACAACTGAGTTATCAACCGGGCTAGAAGTACACCTTCTGCCAGCTTTTGTCCTTTTTCCTGACCCTCTGAGGAGTTAGAGGTTATTCCAGCAGTTAATTCAGATAAGGTACGGTTGTTGCAGGCCAGATTCTTACCGTTTATGGGATCTATACCAACACACTGCACCAGGCTGTTTGGGTTAGAGTCATTGCAGCCAGATTTGTTATGAGGACTAAAAGACATACCCTTTGACTGTATTTGCAAGCAATAACAGTGTGTCCAATTTGGAAAGCATGACACATTGCACCACATGTTCTCGTTCCAGGGGGTTGAGCTATAATCAACTGGTGGCCCTGATCGGTTCACCATGAGCCAGGGGGGCTCAACCCATCCTGCAACGGGCAAGGGTACTTCCCTGTCTCTAGTTTTATTAGGTCTAACCCGTTTCATGCCTGAGAAAAAGATAGTAGAGTTGGCCAGTTCAATCAGTTCAGAAAGATTGAGAGGTACGACGAAATAAGGCATACTGGCTGAACTCACAGGACTGTGAGTACATATCCAACAGTCCTTCAACTTTTCAGTATCGTTCAGTCCTTCAAACAGCACCTGATGGTGCCGTATCAAAGCATTGTCCCATTCATTATTTAGTTGACGAAATACTGCTGACACGCTCAAGGTCAGAGCCACTGTCAGCAGGAGGATCTTCATCCTGTGGTTCTGGGACTTTCTTGCAGTGAGAAGCGTGGATCCAGTTGGGTTTTCCTTCAACCTTTACAGCGGTGTGGGTAGTCAATAATACTTGAAAGGGACCGTCGAACCTTGGATCTAGTCCTTTTCTCACATGCCTCTTTATCACCACCCAGTCTCCGGGCTGCAAGCTGTGAGTTCCTTCTACTGAGTCAGGATCTGGAAGTGAAGCAAACACTTGTTTATGAGTATGTTCAAGCCGTTTTGTGAGGGCCTGGACATACCCAGCGAGATTGTCATTGTTCATTTGCAGCTGCTGGGGGAAGTACAACCCAAGTCTGGGAGCGCACCCAAACAAAATCTCAAAAGGAGACAGTCCTGTTTTTCGGTTGGGAATGGTCCTAACAGAATATAGGGCGAGGGGCAGGCATTCAGGCCAAGGTCTTTGGGTTTCTTGCATGGCTTTCTGGATTTTTAACTTCAAGGTGCCGTTAAGGCGTTCGACTCTGCCGTTGCTTTCGGGATGGTAGACCGTATGGAATGCTTGAGTGACCCCTAGCGCCTGCATGACCTCCCTCATTACTTCTCCTGTGAAATGGGACCCCCTATCTGACTCAATGACTTCAGGAACACCGTACCTGCACACCAGCTCACTGACCAGTTTCTTGGCAGTATTCTTTGCATTTGCCTTTGCTACTGGGAAAGCTTCCGGCCATCCTGAAAAGAGATCAACACACACAAGAACAAACTCATACACACCTACCTTAGGTAGTTGTATATAGTCTATCTGCAGTCTCTGAAATGGGTAAAATGGCCTCGGGGTGTGCTTGCTTGGAGTCTTCACCACTTGACCGGGATTATTCAGTGCACAAATCATGCACCCTTGTACAAACCGAGCTGCTACCGTAGAAAACCCTGGAGCAATCCAACCGGCATTTACAAGACTTACCATAGCACCTTTGGACAGATGGGTAGGCCCATGGGCCTCCTGTGCCATAGCAGGATACATTGGACGAGGTAAACAAGTCCTTTCTTTGTTTCTCCAGATTCCTTGTTCATCAACCTTGGCCCCGTGCTTTGCCCAAAGTTCTTTTTCCTCAGGAGGGGCCTGATCAGTCATTTTCTGGAGCATACTTACAGACACGTCTTCAGGCTTCAGGATTTTTACCGGAGTGGGGACAGTCTTTACGGGCTGTAGTGCGGCTTGTTTGGCCGCTTTGTCAGCTCGATCGTTACCTTTTGCCTCCACCGTGCTTTGCCTGGTGTGTGCCTTGACCTTGATGATAGCAACTTCCTCTGGTAACAACAGAGAGTTCATAAGTTCTAGTACAGTGTCTTTATTCTTTATAGGCTGGCCTGCAGATGTTAGGAAGTCCCTGGCCCGCCAAATAGGTCCATAGTCATGTGCAATACCGAAAGCATACCTTGAGTCTGTGTAGATGTTCACCTTCTTTCCCTTGGCCATTTTACACGCCTCAGTGAGTGCCTTCAACTCCGCCTCTTGTGCTGACACGTGAGGTGGGAGTGGTTCGGCTTTACCTACCTCGTGCTGTGTGACCACTGCATATCCAGTATGGAAACGGCCATCTTCCCCCATAAATCTGCTTCCATCTACAAAATACTCAAAATCAGGATTAGGAAGAGGTTTTTCATGAACATGTTCAAAACCAGACGTTTCCTGCTGCATTAATTGTACACAATCATGAGGGTCATGTTCAACAAGATCAGTTAAAAGTTCTGATACACCTCCCTCCCCCATTTCTGAATCTGTAATCGGTAACAGAGTAGCAGGATTCAGAGTAGTACATCGTTTGAATGAGATGTTTGCAGGCATGAGGAGTGCACACTGGAGTCTCAGTTGTCTGGCCATGGAGATATGTTTTGGTTGCACTTGAGTGAGAATGCCTTGAATGTCATGAGGAGTTTGTACAGTTACAGGGTAGTCCAGAACAATTTCAGAAGCTTTTTCAATCATGGCCTGCACTGCCGCTACTGCCCTGACACAAGAGGGGGCGCCTCTAGCAACAGGATCGAGTCGGGCAGAAAAGTAGGCAATGGGGCGTTGCCGATCTCCGTGTTTCTGAGTCAGCACAGCAGTGCTATGTCCCTGCATTTCAGAGCAATATAAACAAAAAGGTTCATCATATTTTGGAATGCCCAGAGCTGGGGCAGACATGATGCACAGTTTCAAAGTATGAAAGTTATTAACAGCTTCTTCTGTAAGATGAAAGGGATCAGAAGACAAACAATCATAGAGAGGCTGCATTAACATAGATGCGTGCCGTATCCAGGGGCGGCAGTATGAGACAAGACCCAAAAATACTCTCAAGTTCTGTGCTCCCTTAGGCACCTGTATCTTTTCCACTGCCTCCTTGCGTTCAGGAGTGAGGTGCCGAGCACCGTGTGAGAGGCAGTGTCCAAGAAATGTCACCTTGTCCTTACAAAACTGCAGTTTTTGTTTTGAGGCCTTGCACCCATTTTCTTGAAGAAAAATTAGGAGTGACAGAGTGGCAGCTTGACAGCTGGTCTCTGTATCAGCACACAAAAGTAAGTCATCGACATATTGCAGTAAAACCACAGTTCTAGGAGGGGACCAGTTGGTTAGGACAGACTGTAGGGCTTGAGTGTACATGGTGGGTGAGTTCTGAGCCCCTTGGGGTAAAACAGTCCATGTATACTGGTTCCCCTTGAAAGTAAAAGCAAAAAGATACTGACAATCTGGATGCAGGGGCACACTGAAAAATGCATTTGCCAGGTCAATCACAGTAAAACAGGTAGCTGTGGATGGAACCTGGGACAGCAGAGTGTGCGGATTGGGCACTATTGGGGTTTGCAGGACTGTGACTTTGTTGACCTCTCGAAGATCATGGACCATTCGATATGTGACTGGCTGACCCTTAACAGCCTTCTTCTTTATTGGAAATAGAGGAGTGTTGGCCGGGGACACAGTCCTGATGAGAACTCCTGCTTGGAGAAAATCACCTATTTGACTGGATACTGCTATCTCCTGAGCATGACTCAATGGGTACTGTTTAACTTGCGGGGGCTGACAACCGGGCTTTAGAGATACCATCACAGGGGACACAGGTAATTTGCCTATGTCAGTCTTTGAGGCAGCCCAAAGGCTCTCGGGGACCTGGCTGAGCAGACTCTTTTCAGACTCTGTCCAATCAGGAAGATTTGTTTCAGCCACCGTTATAGAAGCTATCATTGGGCAAAGAACTTCTTCTGGGGCTCCAAAGTCTACGTGACTAGTTCCATCTGGGTGTAGATGGATACTGGCCCCGAGCGCCTGGAGTACATCAGTTCCCAGAATAGGTTCAGGGAGATCATCCTTCACTAAAACTTGGGTAATAACAGTACTATCTTTAATTTTTAGTTTGACCGGTTCAGATTCACGGACAAACACAATTTCCCCAGTGAAGCCTACGGCTGGGACATGATATGGACTGAGTTGATAGGATTTTAAAAAGTTCTGGTCAACAACTGTTTTGGCTGCCCCCGTGTCGACCAGGAATGGTACTGCCTTTTTATTTCCTAGGGATACTGGGATATGTATTTGGGGGCCCACGGACTCTACTTTTACAGGCAGAACCAACACGGGGGTACCAGTATCCTAGTCTGAAGATTGTGGTGATCGTGGACTAGATTGATCACCATTTTCTCTAGATTTCCTGGGAGCCCTGCAATCCCTCTTTATGTGACCAGGTTTGCCACAATTGTAACATTTAAAATCACGTCTGGGCTTGGTACCGGTGCCCTGCTGCATGAATTTAACTGGGGCAGGATTTTTCTTCATGTCTAATTCTAAACCTTTTGCTGCAGCAATTAACTGGGTCAGAGGGGTCACACGCCATTCAGGTTTGCAAGCTTTCAACTTAGCCTGGAGGGCGGGTCGAAGCCCCTCCATGAATGCAGATGTCAACAGTTTTTCCCCCATGTTCCCAGCTTGATCCCAACCCATGTCAGTCCAGACAGTCCTTAGTCCCGCAGCATAAGTCTCTACAGTCTCCTGAGGACCCTGTACTACATCTTTAAGACTTCGGGAACTTTCTTCCTCCTTTGCACGTGCCCACTGTGTAAAAACTCTGACAAATTCAGTCCCAGACTGTAAAGTCTTGATCCAGTCTCTAGTCATGATATCTATGGGGACATTTCTGTGTTCGTTCATAAAGTCATTCAACATTTGATATTGTGACTCACCCATTTTCAACAACATCAGATCTCTCAGGTCAGTCCACGTAGCCCCATACGTCACCTGTATCTGTTCAAGAGTCCTAGAAGTAGGCATAGGTCTTGTCAGGGGGTCTGGTAGTCTGGTCAAGAGTCCGAGTTGGTCTTTCGGACTCCAGGGGTGGTACTCAGTCACAGTGGCGTGAAGGAATTCAGGTTCCTGATTCCGACCAGCCGCTCCAAGGACCTGTCCAGGTGGTCTTAAGGTTGTATCAGGTCCTTCTGCTGTCACCCCCTGTTGTCCTGTTGTGGGTCTAGGTAGTAGTCTTGTCTTAGTCAGAATGGGGTAGAGTCCAACAGGTCTGTGGGGTCGGGGGGCACCACAGAATCGGCACATTTTTGCCCAGTCTGGATTCTGATTGTCACAAACATTACAAGTCCATCCCTCCGGTCTATTTTCTGTTGGAGGTTTAGGGGCAGTTGGATATGGAGGTGGTCGTTCGTCAACATTGTCTTTTGACTTCTGAGTATACAACAGTCTATTTCTAACTACTTCTCCCCTCCACCCTTCATTTTCAACCTCTCTGGCCACTTTGACCCAAATATCTACTACTTCTTCACATCCTTGATCCTTTATCCAACCACAATGTGTCCTTTTAAATGTTTCCCAAGTATCCACATTTAAATTTCCATTTTTCATTCCTACCTTCTCCAACACCCTGTCAATGTTTTTCAAACCTTCTTTTCCTCCCCTCTCTTCGACCAAAGTCTTAGCTGTTTTGTAACCCTCTGGTACACTGAAATTGTTCCCCATTTTGTATGTTAATCTAAAATTTTTCCACAGAAAGTTAAACAATTATTCAGACGTCTACATTTGCTCAGTTTTCTCAGAATTTCCCCATTATTTACATAATGTATTCTTTTACTGAGTTTCTTAATCAATCAAAACCTCACAAACCGGACATTGGAGTCCAAGGACTTTGATTACCCTTTCTGTAATGTTCTAAGATTTTCCACATACAATAAAGAACAAATGAAGCATATACCAAAACTCCCAAAACTAAACCAAAGACTTCCCAATCAAAACTGTTCATCTCTTAAGTCTCAAAATCCATCAATCATAGTCATTTTCAGGTTCTTACCAAAAATAGGCTCAACTATCAAAGGACGTATACGTACATTCAATTCACCAGATCCTCGAACCGGACAAACCACTCAGGGAGACACAGATATAATGTAAGATAAAGTCTCTTACCTTTTAGCGCTATTTGTTATATCTGCAAGTCCCGGACCGGAACGTCCAATTTGTCGGAGACCAGATGAAGTGTCCTTTAGTCGAGCCCCTCGTTGAGCGTCAGATTTTGTTAGGGAAATTCCCCTACCTATGATTGATGGAGTCCAAATTAGTTAGTACGTGCTGGAGAGCTCTCCAATGAGAAATCTGAACTGACACACAGACAAGATGTCAGTAAGCAAATCCCCCCTTTATTGTGATAACATTGTAGATTTTATAGGCAGAAACCACAATATGATGCAAAACATAATTCCTCTGACATCTCCTGAATTTGGGGTAGTGAAACTGTCTATCCACACTTTTTCTCTAAAGCAGACAGATGTGTCCGCCTTAAGAGGAAGTCAAAAGTTCAAATGCATGTATTTTGACTCATAATGAAAGAAGAAGTGGTTTATACTGTCTGTAACAAATACACATAATTTAATCCTGCTAATTCTTTTAAGCCGCTAGCGAATTTATTTTATTTTAAGAATTATATAATTTTCAATTTAGCTTAATTTCATCTCTCACAATATCAATAGAATTTTACCATATTTTCATTTTTATAATGTTTGTAATAGGAAAATTACAGCCCTAGGGGGAGATTTATCAAACTGGTGTAAAGTGGAACTGGCTTAGTTGCCCATAGCAACCAATCAGATTTCACCTTTCATTTGACAAAGGAGCTGTCAAAAATGAAAGGTGGAATCTGGTTACTACTTTACACCAGTTTGATAAATCTCCCCCATAGTGGTTTCTTGATTAATAGCTAGATGAATGCTTGAATTAGATTCATGTATCATTGGATCCAAAGGAATATCATAAGGAGGCAAACGTTCTGTGGCTTAAATGGTAAAAAGGTAATAGCTCTAGAACAGGGATCAGCAACCTCCGGCACTCCAGCTGCACAGAAACTACAGCTCCCAGAATGCTTCGTTCACTTCTGTTGGCGTTAGAAGAACAGCCAAGCATGTTTGCATGGGAGTTGTAGTTTCACAGCAGCTAGAGTGCCAAAGGTTGCTGACCCCTGTTCTAGAAGAAATAATGAACGAACAGAATGGATTGTGTGATCTTGTGGTTTTAACTAACACTACAGCAACAGTCTTCCCCTTACAATATATGCTTTTATAACTATCCCTTAGGTCAGCGGATTATGCCAAGTCTTCTCTTTAGGCAATGATGATGTCATCAGTAGGAACTGGTGTTATCAGAGCATCATCACTTTCATCAGTTTTCTGTAAAAGATAACACATATATAGAACATTATTAACAAGATATCTAATACATCAAAGAACAGTACAGAGATCCAGCTAATGACATTTTCAAACCTAGGCCTGTAACTATAACAAGAGTTCAGGGGGTGAGCACAAGACTGGTGACCCTTATGCAGGAAAGGTGAATAAATTCCCCTATGCCCATTTAAATAAATAGCCTAAGGCTACTTTCACACTAGCGTTAGCACGGATCCGGCACCTAAAGGGTGCCAACGGATCCGTGCTAACGCTGATACATGTGTGGAGCCGGAGCAGACATACACACACAAACACATACAGACATACATAGATACCTCCTGCGCGCAGTGATGACGATTCCCCACAGCGCCCTCTGCTGGACGCAGTGGGGAAATGTCATAGCTGCGCGCAGGAGGCGCGTGAAGACCTGCTGCCGGCGTCCCGGCCTGGAGTATGTGAGTATGTATGTGTATGTATGTATGTATGTATGTCTGTATGTGTTTCTGTGTAGCCGGATCCGGAATGACCCCCCATTGCAAGTCAATGGAGGACAGATCCGGATTACTGGTGTGTCACACCAAACGGATCCGTCCCCATTGACTTGCATTGGGGGTCACTGCGGATCCGTCTTGGTGCGGATGCCTGGACCGGAAAGCAAACCGCAGCATGCTGCGGTTTGTTCTCCGGTCTGAAGACGGAACGGAATGCTTTCAGGAGCATTCCGTTGTCTTCAGTTCAGTTTTGTCCCCATTGACAATGAATGGGGACAAAACTGAAGCGTTTTTTTTCGGTATTGAGCCCCTATAACGGAACTCAATACCGGAATTTAAAAACGCTAGTGTGAAAGTAGCCTAAGCTGGTCCAGCTATCAACTGATTCTTGAAACCCCTTGCAATCATCTGTTAAAGCTAGGGGAAGTTGCGGCCGCCCATACAAATAAAATCAAGGAATGGCCACCCATGGAATTCATTGCTGCAACTTCAAGGGAGCATAGCTTATACACAACCTAATAGGGCATATATAATGGGGTTGTCTTTGAGACAATTTAAGTATACCAAGTTACAGTACTATGTACCGGTAGAAAGATAACTGTGCCCTATTAATAGTACAGTAGAAATCTGGCAATGGTTGACCCACAAAAGTTTGTGCTACATGGCATGCTGTAATGGTGAGAAGTTACAAATATCAGTACCAGTATTCCGGTTTTAATGATTATGTTTATTTATGTAGGATGTTGAACAATTTTCTAATATACATCTTTTTAAAAACAATGGGGCACATTTATTAAGACCAGTGTTTTAGACACCGGTCTTAATAAGCCTCTGCGATGGGGGTGCATCTGGCGAAGTTATCAAGAGGCGCCAGCCTCTTCATAACTAAGGCGGATCCACCGCCGTTTCTAAATGTAAGCCACCTAAACCAGGCGTAGAAAATGGTAAATAAGATGGGTCTGCTGGCCCGTCCCCTTCCCCGCCCACACCCCAGCCACTTTTTTAGACCTGGTATGAGCAAGGTGAAGTCGCAGATTGTGCACAATCTGCACAAGAAATACACCTAATATAGGCATATTTCTGGTTAATAAATGACCCCCTATAGCCTTACAGTAGCCTCTCCCTAAAGAAAAAAATGACTAAACATGGCATCAGTCAGGGGAGCCATCATGTGACCCTTATAAGTATCATATGACCTGGCTGTCAGTTATCAACCTAGGTATCTAACAGGTGAATAGCAGTGAATTGGGAGTAGAACATGTACAGTATATATAGTATTACTACCTACAGCAATATTTCATCATGTCTGTCATCTGTGTTGAAACAGATCTGTGTGTTTTATAATTGTTTACGCTAAATTTTATTAACAGCATAATAACATCACATGGAGACAGGCAGGCATTTTAAAACATCACCTAGAGGCAGATGGCCATGCAAATACACAAAGTAATGTATTTACTGTAATAACCACATTAAAATCATTATTCTAGCACTATAATTATTTACTTATTATATGAAAGTGGCCTGTTTGCTTACCCAGCACATGCATGTCATTTAATACTGGTTGCTTACTGGCAATCATGGATTATATGATGTGAAGAGTGCCCAGCAGTGCAACCCACCTTTTTGCTTCCTGAGGCAAAAATGGAAATGTCCCCTTTCACCCCATAACAAATTCTGAACCTAACTCTATCCCTCCTTCTCTACTGTTAAAGGCATACTTGGAAAACATTACATACAACACTACTAAACATATAGGGTAATACAGCGCCACAAACCTCTTACATCCAGTGACGTCTCCTCTGATGTAGATGTTATCTTTCCTCCATTTGGACCAGGCAGCCATGATACTTTCTTTCATGTCTTTTCCATCATCCTCCCCACCTTCTGTACACCTCATCCTGCCACCCCAATACTGTGCCCACCCACTATGCTCCTCAAAACTATACTGCAGAAACAGATAATCCCTCTGAAAATACTAGTACCACATAGTGCCTCCTTCAATAAATATTGGCAGATAGCGCCCTAAAAAATAGCTATGCTCAGCAAATAGAGTCCCTGACACTGTCGCAAATATAGTGTTCCCCAAAAATAATTGTGGTACACTGATAGTGTGCCAGGGTGCCTCCACAGTAATAGTGCTCCCAAAAGTCCTACGACTACTAATAATTCTCTGCAAGAATGCATTAATTGTGCCCCCAATAGTAAAAAATGTCCACCATAGTGCCCCAGAAGTAATAATGTTCTTATGATGGTGCCCATACTTATAAAGTTTGATGTGTACCAGTACAAAAAAATCCCCCTCATAATGTGTGCAAGTACAACAAACTCCCCCCTTACAATGTGCCCTATTACATAAATAGTCTTATAATATGTGCCAGTACAAAATATCCCCTTATAATGTGCCCTCAGTAGAACTAATGTCCTCATAGTGACCCCATAATGTGTGTCAGTACAAAAATGCCCACCATAATGCTCCCTTTAGTGATAATTCCCCTTATATTGTGTATCAGCACAAAAAATACCCTCTTACAATGTGTGCCAGTACAAAACAAAAAACCCATATAATTTGTGCCACTACAAAAAAAGTCCCCTATGTCATGTGTCAGTAGAAATATAGTGCCCATACAAGTAATCCTGTCCCCATAGTCCCCCAGTAGTAATAAGGCCCACCATACTGTCCTCAGTAGTTATTAATTCCCCTTATAATGTTTGATGTATGCCATTACAAAAATAAACCCCTTCTAATATGTGCCAGTATAAAAACTGCCCCTTATAATGTGTGCCAGTACAAAAAATACCCCCTGTAGAGCAATGCCCCCTTTTGTGTGCCAGTACAAAAATGTCCCTTATGACTTGTGCCATTAAAAAATACCCCCTGTTAGAGCTTCCTGTAGAACCCATAGTGCCCCCCAGTAATGTGTACCAGTACCAAAAAAGTGTCCGCAGCACAGGTGGCACAATGTTGATGGCTAGGCCTGATACCTATCAGAGGTAATGGCAGGGAAGGGAGACCTCTCTCCAGGGCTCCACTGCAGCACGGAGAGATGCATACTTCCACAATGGAAGCGCTCATTGCTCACAGCTCTGTTGCCATCCTCCACTTGTCCCTAAGTGGCACCGCCTATAGCAATTGCCTCACCCCGCCTCATTGGCAGTACGCCCCTGAGAGTGCCTCATGACTAATGCCATGTTTCAGTTAGGCCATGAATTCATTACACAGAACTCATACATAGACTATACCATTCTACTGAATATAGGGGGTCAACTGCCTGATATAAGAAAGGTACTGTATGTATGCAGAATTTTAAATACATATGCTGTATATTAGAAAACTGTATGATTTCCCATTATATAATCAAATTAATTTAAAAATAAAAACTGGAATACCCCTTCTCACTGTCTGTCTAGGCAACTTTGACATTCATCACTGTGGAAAAGCTGGATTACAAGTCTTGTGAGGCTGTACACGCTGTCCTTATAATGCTATCCTTATCATGCAAGTAACCCAGCATTAATAGGTTACTGAGAGGCAAATATGCCTAGACACTATTTGGGAGTGGAGAGTGGGATTTATTTTGGTAGATTTAGTGTTTTACAAATCACTGGAATAATTCTATAATATGGGTAAGTATATTAGGGAATCACTGAGAAGAAAAATTACCCTCAAAAAATTAACTTTTAATAGATATCACATTAAAACATTCCCAAAGAAAAACACACAAATAGATATCTGTTCTTAAAAATAGGCCGATACTTGGACTAAGGGTAAATTGGGACAATAGCTCTCATCCCATCAATGTCACTCATGGTTCTGGAGATAGACTTAATTTTTTAGATTTAGTCTAATATCTATTACAGCTCCACATTGTTGTAACCCAGTTGTTCTAGAACCCTACCCTAAAAGGCAAATCTGCCTAACTACTACATAATTCAGGAGTAGGGCTTAGAATTCATTTAGTATTCGGCATAATTAGTTACTCCACTTTCCTGGGACCCTGAATGTAACATCTTTCTAGCTATTCTACAGTATGGCAGATTTGTCACTTGGATTCAGCTTTTCCAGGCCCTTGGCTACCAAATCCAGCTAGGTATTCTACAATTCATAAAAAGGCTATCTGTCATTGTGCAATCTGAGAAAGCTGGGTAACCATCTCTATATTATGGTGATGGGGGCATATTGGTTATATAAAATACACTCAATGCTGGCCTTATATATTGTGGCATATGGTACCAGGGCATCATAATCTGTTGTCACCAATGCAACTGCACAGTGTTGTCTTCCCAGCTTTTCAAGCAAACTGAATGGTAAGTTATTACATAACTAGGCTAATTTTTATTCAGCAACCTGGGAAAGCTGAGTGACAACCTCTACATACAGGTGATTGGGGTTATACTTGGTACGTGCTTGGTACGTACTTGCATACTTTCTATGCACACTATGGGGGTCATTTACGAACAGATATAGGCCACTTTTGTGGCCTATATCTGGTGCATATTCTGTCGCACGCCATGTTGTGGCAGAATCTGCAACATCTTCCCTGCTCGCACTAGGTATAAAAAGGGGTGAATGTGGGAGGGGAAAGTCTGTTTAACATTTAGAATCGGCGGTGGATACGCCATAGTTATGTAGAGACTGGTGCAGGGGCTTAAGACTGGCTTCTAAAATGCTGGTCTTAATAAATGTGCCCCTACATGTATATCCATAAATATAATATTAGGACAACTGTGAGTATATAATATATACTTAGTTTGGTCTTCATCATACCACCACATGCTACCCGGCTTTCTAAAGCTGCGGAAATTATTTATTGAATGGTGATATTATCACTGCAAAACTAGGAAAATTTGGGTGCATTGTAAAGGAGACCCAAATGGCTACGTAGACACTGCAGTCCTGATGCTATGAATATACGATGGCTGAGTTACCAAATCTATTTTGGCCGACTGATAACTAGGAGATTTCATCCAGCAAAAAGGCTCACTGAGTACATTGTAAATACCAATCTTGTAGTGAATAAAAAAACATATATATGGAAATCTAAAATACTTCAACATGTTTTTTTTTTTTTTTTCGCCCTCTCATCTAACCGTGTTAAAGTATTTTAGATTTCCATATGTATGTTTTTTTATTCGCTAAAAGATTGGTATTTATATGAAACTAGCAGAAAGACCTGGCTTCGCCTGGGTATATTTCATCTATTTCATTTAATGTTTCTGTGTGTCGTTGCAGAGAGAAAGTAAATGCTGACAGAAGTTGATTTTTACCTTCATTTTTTCAATCCCCATTGGCTGCGGAGTGGGAGGGGGCATGACCTGACCGGGTCGGGGGCGTGGTTTACCGGGACCTTGGGGGGTGCTTTTAGGTCCTTCTTTTCAGGGTGGCCTGAATTATAGGTCAATGCCATGGTAATTTGAGGAAACACAGTGGGTAGCAGTGGAAGAAAACATTGCTTCGCACAGGTATATTTAATCTATTTCATTTAATGTTTGTGCGTGTGTCATTGCAGAGAGAAAGTCTCCTTCCCACCCATTCCTGTAGCTGACAGAAGTTGATTTTTACTTTCATTTTTTCAATCCCCATTTGCTGCGGAGTGGGAGAGGGCGTGGCCTGACCGGGGGCGTGGTTTAGCGGGGCCTATGGGGGGGTTGCTTTTAAGTCCTTTTAGTGGAAGAAAACATCTTTTATTACTACTGAACGGTAGTAGTCTAATATTAGTCTATTTCATCTAATGTTTCTGTGTGTTGCTGCAGAGAGAAACTCACCCTCCCACCCCTGCAGCTGACAGAAGTTTATTTTTACCTTCATTTTTTCAATCCCCATTGGCTGCGGAGGGGGTAGGGGGCGTGGCCTGACAGAGTCGGAGTGTGGCTTAGTGAAACCTGGAGCAGGTGTTGTAAGTCCTTCTTTTGAGAGTGGTGTGAATCACAGGTCGATGCCATGGTAATTTATGAGGACACGCAATGGGTAGCAGTGGAAGATTTACTACTGAACGGTCATAGTCTAAAATTAGTCTAAAACATAAGTTATATTTATGGTAATCGGAATACCCCTTTAACAGTATCATCCACAGTGCTCTGCCCCTTTAAAGCATTGAATAGAAATGACTGGATTGTTACCTGAGATCCTCAGCTGGCTGCCAATTACCTGGCTGTGTTGTTATGGAAACTTGCCCTACCTGTGTGTGTCTGTGCAGAGAATGGCAGTTGGGGTTTAAAACCAATGCTGTCAGGCTAATATTGGCTAACGCAGGTCATATTTTGGGAATATCTCGGGAACGTTATGTCCTAGAGAGATGAGACCTGGTCTAAAACCTTCCCGGGCACCTGATGTACCTATGTGCCGAATTTGGTGAAAATCGGTCCAGTAGTTTGGTTGCGCATAGAGAACAGACAGACAGAAACTCATTTTTATAATATTAACCCTTACACTCCCAGCGCCGTACATGTACGGCGCTGGGGCGATGCGGGCACATGGCGCCCGCTCACAAGTGCGGCGGGCGTCATGGCCGGCAAGTCTCTGCTGTTTCTAACAGCAGAGACTTGCCGCTACTTACTTGATCGGCGGCGTCTTACTGGGCGTTTAGATGCCGTGATCACACGTGATCACGGCATCTAGTTGCGTCTGAACCCGGAAGCGTTCGCTTCTGGGTGGTGTACAGACACCCCGTATGGCCAATTGGGGTGTCTGTACACCATATGAAAACTGTAATCCTCGCTGGTGAGGATTACAGTTTTCAAAGTGCAATTCTTATTCTGGCCACTAGATGGCAGGCCAGGATAAGAGATGAGCAATTCTTGGATTTATCTGAGTCTAGAAAATCCCTGATTGCTCATAAAGAAAAAAAAAGCCACAATATATTAGCTCATATTTGACCTTTCAAATAGTAAAAAAAAAAAAAAAATGTTAAAAAATATATAAAAAATAAAAAAGATATAAAAGTTCAAATCACTCCCCTTTCCGTATAATTAAAAAATAAATACCTATATAACAATAAATATAGACATCATGGGTATCACCGTGACCGAAAACGCCCGTACTTTTAAAATATAAAAAGAAAATTCCAATACGGCGAATTGTGTGGCGGGAAAAAAGCATCCAAATGGCGATCTGCCGTTTTTTGTCGCTTTTTTTTTCTAAAAAAAATTAAATAAAAAGTGATCAAAAAGTCATACACACCCCAGAATGGTATCAATAAAAACTTCAGATCGCCCCGCAAAAAATGAGCCCCCATACAGCTCTGTACACATAAATACCAAAAAGTTATAGGGGTCAAGATATGACAAGGAAAAAAAAAAAAAGGGCAACTTTCTAATTATTTTATCACAACGCAGGAAAAACTATACATATTAGGTATTGCCGGATTCGTACTGACCAGTAGAATGAAAGTAATGGGTCAGTTTTAATGCACATCGAACGCTGTAAATAAGAAACCCGTAGAACTGTAGCGGAATAGCGTTTTTTTTGGCAATTTCACCTGATTTGGAATTTTTTTCCCGCTTCCCACTACACCATATGCAATATTAAATGGTGGCGTTGGAAAGTACAACTTGTCCCGCAAAAAACAAGCCCTCATACAGCTATGTGAGCAGAAAAATAAAAGCGTTATGGCTGTTTGAAGGCAGGGAGCGCAAAACGAAAATGCATAACCGAAAAAACCCCAACAACTTGTTGGGATCATGTCTTAATACACAATTTCATGTAATTAATTATATATAGCACTCCATGTTTGATGAGATATGTTTTTTACTAGAGATGAGCGAACGTGCTCGTAACGAGCACTGTACTGCTTGGCTCCCCTGCGCTCGCATGGGCGCAGGCAGCCGCTTCCGTCCTCCTCACCCGACGGAAGCGGCTGCCTGCGCCCATGCGAGCGCAGGGGAGCCGAGCGGTACAGTGCTTGTTACGAGCACGTTCGCTCATCTCTATTTTTTACCTTATTTATTATTCTTTTGATTACTATGTTATTCATATTTATATTAGGATGCCCGTCTTGTATGAATCGTGAAGATAGTTTTCTACTAGTGTGCTTCTCTATGCGCGATGCGTTCCAGTCTGGAACGCATCGCCCTGTAGCGAAGTGGCGAGCGGTAGGGCCTTGTTGGGTGCACTCCCGCATGTATAGAGCGTCTGGTCACATTTTAATGGGTAATGCACAGCAGCTGTTATTTAGATATAAAAGGTGGCATTTGCATTGTTTGTATTCATTCCCCAGAAGAAGCCCTTGTGGCGAAACTGCATCGGGAGGAGGACACCGTTGTGCGGGTTTGTGGCCTTCACTTACGTCCTTCATACCTTGGTATATGATTTTTGTGATTTTTTTTGGCACTGTGTATCTTTTCACTTTAACAGTGGCAATAGCCCTATGTTATATTTATGCTATTTGCATTTTTATTACATTATGTGATTGTACACCTTTGCCTTCACTTCTCTTTTTTTGGGGGGGGGATTTTTGTGTTGAGCCTGGCCCCACACGACGGCGCCCTCATTTTTGTGTCTGCGTCTTTTTGTACTTTGCCACTCTATATGTATACATTTTATCTGGTATGTCATGCTTCATTTTAAATAATAAAGTATTTCTATTATGTAAAGGTTATGGATATATATTTGTTAGTATCCACTCACACGGATCTTTTTCGTTAAGTACTGTGTATATGCTATAGGTGTTCATATAATGTAGTGGGAAGCAGGAAATAAAATTCCAAATCGGGTGAAATTGCAAAAAAAAAAGCAATTCCGCCACAGTTTTACGGGTTTTTTATTTACGACATTCGATGAGCAAAAGAACTGACCAGTTACTTTCATTCTACAGGTCAGTATGATTCCGGCGATATCTAATATGTATAGTTTTTCTTGCGTTTTGATAGTGATAAAACAATTATAAAGTTGGGAAAAAAATTTTTTTTTGTTGCCATATTTTGACCCCTATAACTTTTTGGTATTTACCGTATTTTTCGCCCTATAAGACGCATCGGCCCATAAGACGCACTGGCCCATAAGACGCACCTAGGTTTTAGAGGAGGACAATAAGAAAAAAAATTATTTTCATTAAACATCAGGTCAGATCACCAGTCAGACCCTCAATTTTAATCAGACCTCAGCTGACAGCCCCAATCAGACTCCCAATGTTAATAAGACCCCAACAAGACTTCAGATCAGACCCCAATGTGAATGACCCCCAATCAGACCTCAGATAAGAGCCCCATGCCTCTCATCAGTCCCCATTGCCTCATATCAGCCCCATTGTCTATTTGCCCCATTGCCTCTCATATTAGCCCAGCATATAAGCACCCAGAAGACCCCATATGCCCTCATTGCCTCATTTCAACCCAAATTAGCACCTATTTCCTCTCATATTAGCCCCCAGCATCCCCCTTGTCTCTAGTCAGCCCCAGCACCTCAGATCAGCCCCCCAGCAGCCCCTTTGCCTCAGTTCAGCCCCCCTTTCCTTAGGTCAGCCCCCATTGCCTCATATTTAATAAAATAAAAAAGCCACTTACCTTTCCTGCTCCTGGACGCCGCCGTTCTTGTCCTCCAGCGCAATCCTCTTCTTCCTGCTGTCAGCTGAGCTGTGACCCGGCGCGCGCAGCGTGAGGTCACAGAGCGCCCTCACGCTGTGCGCAGCCCTGCACAGCTCAGCCGACAGCGGAGGACCAGGAAGCAGTGAGTACAAAGTCTTCACTGCTTCCTGGTCCTCCGGTGCTAATGAGCACTTCCATAATGGAAGCGCTCATTAGCATTCACCCCATAAGACGCCGGGGCATTTTCCCCCCACTTTTGGGGGGAAAAAAATGCTTATTATGGGTCGAAAAATACGGTATGTGTACGGAGCTGTATGGGGGTTCATTTTTGCGGGGCAATCTGAACTTTTCATCGATACCATTCTGGGGTGTGTATGACTTTTTGATCACTTTGTATTTAATATTTTTAGAAAATAAACGGCAAATCGGCCATTTTGACACTTTTTTCCGTTTCGCTGTTTTCCGTATGGGAAAGAAATTTTCATATTTTTATAGTATGGGCGTTTTCATACATGGCAATATCCATGATGTATATTTTTTATTTTTTTAGTTCTTTTATTTTTATTTTGGGGAAAGGGGGGTGATTTTAAATTATGTTTTTTTTCATTTTTAAAAACTTTAATTATTTGACACTTTTGTATAGTTCCCATAGGGAACTATAACAAGCAATCATCTGATCAATCAAAATTGTTTGCGGGGTGAAATGGAAAAAATGCTATTCAGTCATGGTTACTGGGTTTGTTTTTACGGCATTCAATGTGCACTAAAAATGACATGATAACTTTATTCTGTGGGTCAGTATGATTACAGTCTGAGATACCAAAGTTATATAGTTTCTATTATGTTTTTTCTATTATGTTTTACTACATTAAAAAATAAAAATCTTTCAAAAAAATTCTTTGCTTCACCAAATTCTGACACATGCAACTTTTTAATCGCTTTTTATTCATTTTTTTTTTTGGAAGGTGGTAGCGCAAGCACAAAAAACTACAGCAAATCAGTCATTTTGATTTTTTTTTCCGTTATGGCATTCACCGTGCACAATGAATAGTTTTATATTTTAATAGTTTCAGACGTGGAAATAGCAATTAGTTTTATTTCTTATATTATTTATATGCAAAATTTGGAAAGGGAGTGTAACATTTTTGAGTTTTATAGTAACGTTTTTTTAAATCCTAATCTTCGGATTGCTTGTACCATAGACTGCAACAGAATACTACTACAGTGTATACAATTTTGACAGGCTTCCTGCTAAGATTTTAATAGGTAGTAAGCCTGGCCTGGTTCACAAGGTCCCAGTTTGCCATAGCAACTGATCGTAGCCCCACAGTTTTGCTACACTGGCTCAAATCACCCGAAAAACCTGTGGGTGCTATTGACCGTGGCATTTGAGGGGTTAAATGACCGGGATTGGAGTTATCGGCAATCCAGGCCGGTGTCAGCGGGTGTCTGCTGTATTATATAGCCTGTACCTGTCGTGTATGGAGCAGGTTCAGCTTGTGAGCCTGCTCCATACATCCCGTTAACACAAATCATGTGATTTTGGGGTAAGGAGTTAAACTAACATGTACTAAAACAGCAAAACTGTTTCTTTTCCCTAAGACCCAAAATACCTTGGACCTGAACTGGTTAGCGTAACTACACAAGTACACAGGGATCATAAAGTTGCCTGTGAATTACCTCTTTGCACTGTATCACTATGATCACAGTACTGCCATACTGTGAAGATGACATGTAATATACCGTATCTGCTTATCCTATAGCTGATCAACCATTACAGAATCATCACCAGTAAGTATTAATATGGCATTTTGTCACTTACCTGTAATTTGCAGGAAGACCAAAATGACTTCACTCTCATGCCCACACTTAGGATTGCCATGCAGAGACCCCAGATCATTATCACCAAGGTCATATATGTCAAGCATTTTACTAGAAACTGGAAATGAGAAAAGATATATTATTTTGAGACACATAAAAATGGAAAATTGACAATGGGAATTTTTCAAAATACATCAGAACAATGATATGTACTTTGTTCATCATACATTGTCAATATAAGGCCTGAAAAAGGTCATGGATTCACTTGTACTGTGTCCTAAGTCCTTAGCTTGTTTTTGGGTTCTGTTAGATGTAAAGGGCATGGTTAGAGATTTCAATTGTAAGCATTATTCTTTCCTTTATAAGCCTTCTCTGGAGCTGAGTTGGCGCCATAACCACACAGCAGACACCCGCCACTAGTGTCAGTGATTGGAGACAACTCTGATCACAGTCAACTGCAACCATAGCATCTGAGACATCAGTTACCAGGAGTAGGCTGGTGATTGAATGTCTCCATGCAATTAGATCCTGGGAGCCCTTCATTCAGTTGCTTTGGCAGTTTAGGGCCGTGTGAAAGCTCGCAGGCCTGCCACAGCAAAGTTCCTATTAACTACACCCCCAAAAATTGAATAGAACATGATAAAAAGTCATACATATTCCAAAATGGTATCAATAAAGGATACAGATTGCCCTGCAAAAATGAGCTCTGTAGATGGAAATTTTATGGGTGCTACAATATGGTGATGCAAAGAAAACGTAAAACAAAAAACAAACTGTATACACTTGGTATATCACTATAACTTTAGTGACCCACAGAATAAGGGAATGTGTCATTTTTATTGCACAGTAAACGTTGTACAGCGTTTCCATCAAAAAGAAACAATAACACTAAAGAGAAAGCATATAGGAGTTTTGGGTGGACACAAATTAATGACCATGAAAAATTTGTGTCGTTTTGGGCAACATCTATTCCATGGTGCCAGATGCCTACATATGGTGTGTTTAGATTACTGAGGATGCTTCTGGCAGTTGAAGAAGGAGTTTTATTTTTATTATTTGTTTTCACTAATAGACAGCACAATGGCTCAATGGTTAGCATTGTTTGAATACTTTCCTCCTGTTTTTGTGGATTTCCTCTCCAATGTAAAGCTTTCGAGCTGTATGTTTATTTGGCTTCCTATAAAGGCCCATTGAAATGGACTATTATGCATGGCAGTGATCAGGAACAAACTGTTCCCTCCGGTATGGAGATAGAGGGAGGGATTTTGCTTTATGCAAAGTCCTGTCTAAAGCCCACACTGATAGAAGTTTGTTATAACCACCTAATACCAGAGTCCACAGAAAATCTACTAATAAATGAAATAGATGAGAGTGACGAGACTCTGGGCCTGACACTAGCGCCATTGACCCCGAATGGATGTCCACAGAGTCATATGCTGTCTGTTCCAGAATTTAATTCTGTCACAGGCATCTTATGACTGTGAAGTTATGGGGTTTAGGGGGGTGGATTTTTTAAAAATCCTCTTATCAAAAGAACTGATAAATTTGATGGTTGAGCAGACCAATTGCTGTTCAATTCATCGCCAGTCACCCCACCTCATATTACGCCAAGACGTATGGTGCTCTGTTCAGGGCCGCTCCGCCAATGAGGCGAGGTGAGGCGATCGCCTCAGGCGGCGTGGCCTGGTGACTAGTGGGGGCGGCAGCGGCGGGAGATGAGCGCTTCCATTGTGGAAGCGCTCATCTCCATAGTCATCTGTATCGCCGTCCTCAGGACGGAGATACAGATGCCTGTGCTGCGGCGGAGCAGAGGAAGGAGAGGCGTCTCCCTTCCCTGTTCCTCTGATTCAGGCGGCGCGATGACGTCATCGTGCCGTCTGAGCCGTGCATCGCGGGACACAGGCCAGAAGAGGCCTGCATCGCATCGCTGCCAGCCTGATGGAGGTAAGTATGTGTTTATTTTTTTATATGGTAAAATACAGAACGGGGGCATCTATGGGGGGCACTTAATGGACCATGATTGGGGGCATCTATGGGGGGCACTTACTGACTTATATATGGGAGGCACTTTCTGGCACATATTTGGGGGGCACTTACTGGCACATGATTGGGGGGCATCTATGGGGGGGCACATATTGGACGATGATTGGGGGGCATCTATGGGGGGCACTTACTGGCACATGATTGGGGGGCATCTATGGGGGGCACATATTGGACGATGATTGGGGGGCATCTATTAGGGGCACTTACTGGCACATATTTGGGGGGCATCTATGGGGGGCATTTACTGGCACATGATTGGGGGGCACTTACTGGGCCATGATTGGGGGGCATCTATGGGGGGCACTTACTGGCACATGATTGGGGGGCACTTACTGGCACACGATTGGCTGGGCTTCTATGGGGGTACTTACTGGCACACGATTGGGTGGGCATCTATGAGGGGCACTTCTTACTGGCACATGATTGAGGGCATCTATGGAGAGCACTTCTTACAGGCACATTATTGGGGGCACTATCGGGGCACTTACTAGCACATGATTGAGGGGCACTTACTGGCACATGATTGGAGGGCATCTATGGGGGCACATAGTGGACCATGATTGGGGCGCATCTATGGGGGCACTTACTGGCACATGATTGGGGGCACTTACTGGCACATGATTGGGGGCATCTATGGGGGGCACTTACTGGCACATATTTGGGGGGCATTTACTGGCACATGATTGGGGTACTTACTGGCACACGATTGGGTGGGCTTCTATGGGGGCACTTACTGGCACACGATTGGGTGGGCATCTATGAGGGCACTTCTTACAGGTACATTATTGGGGGCTCTTACTAGCACATTATTGGGGCACTATGAGGGCACTTCTTACTGGCACATTGTTGGGGGGCAAGGTAATAGTATTATCAAGGGGTTTATCTGTTTCTGTAGTATAATATTGGGGAGCACAGCGGGCACTGTATTGGGGGTGGTAGGATGATTTGTCCAGAAGATGGGCAGATGATGGAAAAGTAGTAAACAAAGATTTTTTTGTCAACCTGCAGAGACGAGAAATGGCTGAAAAATGGTGTCTGATCTTAAAGGAGAAGATGAAGAAAGAGAACATCTACATCAAAGGAGACGTCACTGGATGTAAGAGGTATGAGGCGCTGTATCACCCTGGATGTTCTGTAGTGATATATGTAATGTTAGGAGGGAAGGGGTTAGGTTGAGAATTTGATATCGGGAGGGGGAGCTTTTTCAATTCTCGCCTCAGGCAGCAGAAAGGCTAGGTGCACCCCTGGCTCTGTTGTTGTGGCGGACATTTTAAAATTTTGGGGCCTCTTTCTAAATATGGGTCTCATAAAAAACCCACTATGAGATCTTATTGGTCATCTGATATGTTGAACAATACCCCTATGTACAGGGAAGTAATGACAAGACAGCGGTTTGAGACAATTCAGCGATTTCTGCACCTCGCTGACAACACACAGTGCCCCCCACATGATGACCCCAGCCATGACAGGCTTTATAAAATTAGGCCCCTTATATAATTTAAATGAAAAATTTAAAGAGGCCTACACCCCAGAAAAAAATATTGCCATGGACAACTTCTCCTTTTTAAAGGCAGGCTTCAATTTTGGCAATATTTGCCATGGAAGAGGGCACGATTTGGGCTAAAAATGTATAAGCTCTGTGAGAGTGAATCTGACTACACCTATAAATTTAGAGTGTATGAGGGCAAAGATACCCAGTTTTGCCTTCCTAAATGCCCCCTTCCCGCAATGTGCAGGTAAAATAGTGTGGGATCGTGGACGAAGTGGACGGAGAGGACCAAGTTGCCGCCCTGCAGATGTCTTCAATGGAGACATTTTTTCTCTCCGCCCAAGAAGTAGAAACTGCACGAGTAGAATGTGCCCTTAGATCCCCAGGGACAGAGAAACCAGAAGAGGTATAAGCCAAGGAAATTGCAGATTTTATCCACCTTGCAATGGACGATTTTGAAGCCGACCTGCCCTTGTTCATACCCTGGAAAAGAACAAAAAGGGAGGAGGACTTCCTCCATGGTTTAGTGCATTAAATGTATTGTAATATGGCCCTTCTAACATCCAGACAGTGGAGCCTCTGTTCCTCACTATTCTTAGGATTCTGAAAAAAAGCTGGCATTACCACATTCTGAGATCTGTGAAACTAGCTACTTTGGGCAGGAAGGCAGGATTTGGAGTAATTAGAACTCTATCTTCTAAAATGGTGGTAAAGGGCGGATTGGCAGACATCGCGTGGATTTCACTAATACGCCTGGCCGAGGTAAGAACACTTTAAGAGTCAATGCTTTTATAGGGATAGAATCCAAGGGTTTAAATGGAGGTTTGACTAAAGCATTCAACACCAGGCTTAGATCCCAAGGAGCCAACCTAGGGGAAACCATTAGAGTAGATCTACCCAAAGCTCGGAAAAATCTAGTAACCCACGGGGAACTAGCTAAATCCTGACTAAAGAGGACAGAAAGAGCTGACGCATGAACTTTAAGCATGCTAGGGGCTAAACCCATCTCTACCCCTTTCTGAAGAAACTCCAAAATCAATTTTATGGGAGCTCTGTCTGGAAGGTCACATAATTTTATACTGGAAAAATCCATAAATTTTAACCAGACTCTGTGATAAATGGCAATGGTGGACCTTTTCTTGCTCTTCAACAGCGTGGAAATTAATCTCTCTGAAAAACCCTTTTCTCTCAAAAAAATCCTTTCAAATTCCATGTTGTCAGATGGAGGCTTCTTACTGACAGATGGAATACTGGGCCCTGGCTGAGAATGTCCTGCTTCTCCAGAAGAACCCAGGGGTCCGAAATGGACATCCTCCTGAGCCATGAGAACCATGTTCTTCTCGGCCAGAAGGGGGCTATCAGGATTACGCTTGCACCCTCCTCTCTGATCTTCCTTAGGACTCGAGGGATTAAGGGAAAGGGAGAAAACACGTAGGCTAGAGGAAACTTCCAACTCTGTATAAGGGCATCCATCCAAGGAGAAGAATCTCGGAAGTTTCTTGTTGCTGGCTGTGGCAAAAAGGTCTATACTTGGATAACCCCAAAGAGCCACTATTTTTAAAAATACTTCCTGATTTAGACTCGATTCTGCTTGGGACAGAGAATGCCTGCTGAGGAAGTCTGCCTAGGAATTGTCTATTCCCCTTATGTGGACTGCTGTTAAAGATAGAAGGTGCTCTTCTGCGATAGAATAAATCTTCTGGGCCTCTGACATTAACTTCTGACATTTTGTACCCCCCTGTCTGTTTAAGTAAGATACCGTTGTCCTGTTGTCTGATAGGACTATTACATCTGACCCTTCTAGCACATGGAGATCTCCCAACATAGCTTTTTGTACCACACTGAGCTCTTTCAAGTTGGAAGAATTTTCTTTCTCTGAACCTATCCAGGAACCCTGAAGAAAAAGATCCTGAACATGTGCTCCCAACCTACCGGGCTTACGTCTGTAGTAAGACATACTAAGTTCTCTATTTTCCATGGAAGCCCATTTTCCAAGTTCTCCCTCCTTAGCCACCAGAAAAGATCTAGAAGAGTCTGATCTGATATTCTTATCTTTTCTTCCAGTGACACTCTGCCCTTCTCCCAGAAGGAAATGATCTCCCACTGGAGAGACCTTGCATGAAATTGTGCCCACTTCACTGCGGGAATACAAGCTGAAAGGGAACCCAGTATAGACATCCCCCGTCTCAGTGAAACCACCTGAATCTGTCGTAGCTCTGAAACAACCCGAAAGATGTTTAGAATCTTCTCCTCTGTTAGAAAAGTTTTCTGGACCCGAGAGTCCAAGAGAAGACCCAGGAAAGTTTGAGACTGAGACGGGAAAGGTCGAGACTTTTCTTTGTTCAGAACCCATCCTAGCTCTGCAATGATCCTTGACACCTCCTGAATAGCATTCTTGCAACAGATTTCTGATTCTGCCACAATCAAAAAATCGTCCAGATATGGAATGAATAAAATATTTTGTTCATCTCTGCTATTATTTTTGTGAACACAGAAGGGGCTACTGATAGTCCGAAGGGCATGGCCTGGAACTGTAGATGCAACAAAACGCCTTTTATTGAAACTGCCACTCTTAGGAACCGCTGATGCGGAGGATACATGGGGATGTGGAAGTACGCATCCTTTAGATCCAGGACGGCCATAAAACATTCCGGAAAGAGCATATTAACCACTGATCTTATTGATTCAATTTTGAACTTTTTTACATTTAGGTAGAGGTTTCATTTTTTATAAAAGTTTATAATAGTTCTGTATGAGCCATCCGGCTTTTTTACCAGAAATAAATGGGAGTAGAATCCTCTCCCTTTCTCGTTTTCTGGTACCTGTGTCAAAACTCCCTTGTCCATAAGTTTTAATACCTCCTCTTCCATTGATGAGATCCCCTGTTTTGAGGCCTGTACTTTTGTAGGAAGGAATCTTTCTGGTGGGAAGGAGCGGAAATCTAGCTTTAAACCTTCTTTTAAGATATTTAGAACCCAGGAACTGTTTGAAATAAGAGTCCAGGTAGGGAAAAAATGTTTTAGTCTGCCCCCTACCTGATCTCTGGCGTCATTGGGGATCTGTTTTCTTTCGGTCTCCTCCTGACTGGTTAAAGAAAAAACTTCTTCCCTTTCTCTGGGACGTGAACCTATCTTCCTTTCCTTTCCTCTGTCTATCTCTATTATCCCTGAAGGGATGAAAGGACCTATTTTGCCTTCCAGAAAAAGAAGATGATCTATAACCTGGAAATTTCTTCTTATTGTCCGCTGCTTTCTCTAACAATTCGTCCAGCGCTGGACCAAACAAAAATTCCCCCTCACATGGAACATTACATAGCCTTTGTTTAGAAGGGAGATCCCCCTTCCAGTTCTTCAACCATAATGCCCTACGGGCAGAGTTTGAGAGAGCCGCTGACCTAGCAGCGAGCCGCACCGAATACGCAGAGGTGTCTGCTAGGAAATCTGCAATCTTTCTAATAGTAGGGAGGGAGACCAAACTCTTGTCCCTGGCCACCTTGTTACGAAGTTGCGTCTCTAATCAGAGAGCCAAACCATTAAGGAGCGAGCAGTACATGTGGCCGCAATACTAGGTCTAAAGGAGGAGGTTGAGGCCTCCCAAGCCCCTTTCAAAAAAGACTCAGCTTTCTTGTCCAATGGGTCTTTTAGTACACCGGTGTCCTCAAAAGGTAACACAATTTTTCTGGACACCTTTGAGATTGCAACGTCTATTTTTGGGGCTTTATTCCACGTACTACAATCTTCTTCTTGAGAGGGATATTTTCTTTTAAGATTTATAGCAAGAAAAACCTTTCTATCTGGTTTCTTCCATTCCCCTTTAATGAGCTTAGATATGTTCTTATGAATAGGGAAGGACCTATGCCTCTTAGACTCTAACCCTCCAAACATAATGTCTTGGATTGACCTAGGTTCCTTATTCTCCTCTATCCCCATAGTGGACCTAATCACTTTTAATAATTTGTCCACATCCTCCATGGGAAAACACGGACGACCTCCCTGATCTTCTCCAGAAGAGGAAACCGAGAGGAATCCGAAAGAAGAGCTCCCTCTTCCTCTGGCTCGGATGCTGAAGAGGACTGGACCCACAAGGATTCAACGTGTGAAGATTTATGGCTTTTCTTTGCAGCCGATTCTTTATTATCCAAGGAGGAGGACACTTCTGATTTTACTAAGGCTTGCAGGCACTTGTGAAAGGAAGGAGACTCCTCAGCCACGGTCCTGTCAATACAACACTGACACAATTTCTTATTCCAGTCACGAGTTAAAGCCCCTCTACACACAGCACACTCCAAATTCCTCCTCTTGGATACCACTTTCTTGGGTCTCCCCTACATTCAAGATGGACACAGAAAGAGACTAGAGTAAACCTTTTTGTAGTGATAAAAAGACCGAACAAACTCACCCCTCTTAAAATTGTACTGGAGTAGGAGCAGGGTTGGTCACCACTTCCTCCACAGCCTTTTCTTCCTCCATACCGCTTGCCGCCTAGCCAAGCTGCCTGGAAGCGGAGTAGGCAGATTCTGACCTCCCCAAGTAACGACTTGCTCTTTATTCTGGCCCCCGCTGAACATGCCAGGGATTGACTTCCGGCCACATGACCCCGGCGTCTTACGTCACTACAGTGCACCCGGCACTGCGTTCCGCCCGACGCCACACCTCTCCGGCCACCCTCCAGGCTTTTCCAGGATCAGACCCCCAACGCCCCAAAACCCCTCTCCAGAGGCTTGCGACGTCTCTGCTGCCATATCTCCCCAGCGCATCACCGATGCCGCCCGCACGAAAGCTGGGGTGCAGCAGGTAAGGGCTCTGGAAGGGAGAAGCTCCAGTATTCAGGACATCACAATGCAGGGTTTCTGAATTCTATGGTGGGCCAAAGTGCTCACTACCTTCCTTGGGGGGGTGGGGGTGCAGCTTCCAAAATGGGGTGTAGCTTCCAAAATGGGGTCACTTTTTGGGGGTTTCCACTGTGACACAAATGCGACACAGCGCCTGAAAATTATTCCAGTGAAATCTGCCTTCCACAAGCCATATCGTGCTCCATCTGTTGTAAGCTCTGCCATGTGCCCACACAGCAGATAATACTGAGGTTTGTTTGGCTGTTATCCCTTGCCGTGTTACAGGAAAAAATGGATTAAAATGGAAAATCTGCTAAAAAAAAAAAGTGAAATTTAGAAATGTCATCTACATTTTCCTTTAATTCTTGTGAAACACTTAAAGGGTTAACAAAGTTTGTAAAATCAGTTTTGAATAACTTGAAGGGTGCAATTTCTAAAATGGGGTCACTTAGTTTCTACTATTTAAGCCCCACAAAGTGACTTCATAACCAAACTTGTCCTTAAAAATGTGGGTTTTGGAAATGTTATTAAACATTTTAAGAATTGTTTCTAAGCCTTCTAATGTCCTAAAAAAATACAATTACATTTTCAAAATGATCCTAACTATCATTAGCATCAGATATGTATCACTATCTGCTTTAAAGGAAGAGAAATTCAAATTTCAAAAATTTTCAAATTTCAACATTTTTTGTAAACTTGGGATTTAAAAATAAAATAAAATAAAGGTGGTTAATATCGAATCAAATTTACAACTTTCATGAACTACAATGTGTCACAAGTAAACAATTTCAGAATGGCTTGGATAAGAAAAAACATTCAAAAGTTATTACCACATAAAGGGAGACCAAAAATCAGCCTGGTCACGAAGGTGCAAAATGGCCCGGTCATCAAGGCTCGGTCACAAGTACATTGTGTCATGAGAAAACAATCTCAGAATTGCTTGGATAAGTAAAACTGTTCCAAAATTATTACCACATAAAGTGACACGTCATATTTGCAAAAATAGGCCTGAAGGGGTTAGAGGGCAGTCTAATATAGCACCACCTTTATCTTGTTCACCTGCTGTGGCATTCATATTTAATCTGTTATATTACTGATTCAGTAACTTTTACACTATGGCCAACAGACAGTTGCCTAGGCCCATCAAATTATCAGGCAGTGGCAAAAATGTTGCTGTAGCTGGCACAAATGGCAGCAGAGGAAGGGGTGGTGGTAGCAGCAGCCACAACAACAGACCAGAGCTGCCACTGTCATCCAGCGGTCATGTTTTGACCAACAATCCAGCTGTACTGGAATGGTTGACTTGGTCTTCACTATTATGTCAAGATACAACAGATACACACAGCCAGCAATCAATTGGCTCCTCTGCAACCATGCTTAGATGATTTGGCCCAGGAACTGCCTCTATGCACTCAATCTGTCCTGAACCTGCCTCTTGCCTTTGCTGCTCCATCTGGTAGCCAAGTAATGTTTGCCACAAGCCCTTCTCGCTTTTCACTGATGTTGAGCTTTGTGGGGACCATCAGCAGTTACATGCCAGAACAGACATGGAGGAGAGGTCCGCTGGGGACTCCTTTAAGCGTGCAACTACCGATAATGACAGTTGGGTGGAAGCAGATGTTGTCAGGGGTCAGGGACATGCGCAAGAGACAAGTGAGAGTGACACAAGTTATGCTCAAACATATGTAGATGATGATGCAGCTGATCGCACGTGGGAGCCGGGTGAACAGGGGGCATCGTCATCATTGGGGGTGTAGGTGGCAGTGTGCCCATGAGACAGCAGGGTGTAAGGATGCCCGTGAGATAGCCGGGTCAAAGCAGTGGGAGATCTGCAGCCAAACTCTGGAGGTGTATAATGTTTGCTTATCAGGAGATTATCTGTGAGGAACACTCTAGCAGTGCACAGGTTCATAAAAGCAGTAGCAGGCAGCCGACATCACACAGTGGTGGAGGGAAAATGCTATACCCGGCAGTGGGGGAATTTTTCACTAAGTCACTGTGGGACGTTAGGGTGGTGGTATGCAGGATCTGTGAGCAGAAGTTGAGCACAGCCAGTGTGCTAATGTTGGCACAATGGGCCTGTGTCAACACATGGAGCATCACCATAAAGTGGCATGGGAAAATCTTGCCACTCATTTAGTGTTATAGCCTAACGCAGCAACTGCTGCATCTCCCACTGGCCCGCACCCCTTCTCCAGCAGTTCTCCATCGTCAGAAGGAAGCTGTCATTCCTTCCCATTGACTTCAATGTTGAAGCTCCTCCTCCTTCTCCTCATCATTTGTTTTGATAGCAATCGTTCACCGAGCTGATTGCAAAAAGACAACAGTATGCATGCACTCATCCAACGGAGCAGAAGCTGAATGTGCACCTGGCCAAGTTACTGGTACTATAGTCCCTCCCTTTCCATGTAGTTGAGTATGGAAGTACAGTAGTATGTACTGTAGTAGAATACAGAAATCATTCTTTTTTTTATGCACCCCATAGGAGGTCAGGTCTTAATGATGACCATCCTCATCTTTTGCTGGCTTTATTTGTTCCAAGTCATTCTTTGCAGTCTCCATGTCTGAGAAAAGTCAGCAAGATGCAGCGAGAGGAAGAGCTGGATTTTCCTGATGACATATCAGTATTTGATGATGTGAAAAAGGAGGAAAACCAGATGGCAGAAGAAGGGTTCTTTGACCTGTAGGGCAGTAGAGCAGTTGGGGTTGGAGAAGTGGGTTTGCAACTAGGGGGTGGGGTGGGCTTTCTTCTTGTGTCACTTTGGGAATGCTTTATGACCGTTTCTTTCTTCTCTTTTATCCGTTGCTCTTTTAATTATTAGGTAAAATGTATATAGTCGCAAACTATTGGCTCCATGTGGCCCCTTTATGTAATTTTTTTCATGCAAAAGGGGCATTTTTAAAGAGGACCTTTCACCACTCCTGACATGCCTGTTTTAAAAGCTCCATGCATTCCACACGTACTAACTATTCTGGAACATCTATTCTTATGGCTCTATGTTGTGCCATTCCTTTATTATTTGAACTAGAAGTTCTGAATGAATTGCTATTTGCCTTCAGTAAAGGAACAGAGGGGAGGTGACCAGTTGGGGGGGGGTGTACCTGCACAGACTGACTCTAGCCAATCAGTGCTGCCATGTTCAGACTGTGCAGATACACACCCTAAACTTGTTACCTCCCCTCTGTTCCCTTACTGAAGACAAATAGCAATTCATTCATAACTTCTAGTGCAAATAATAAAGGAATGGCACAACATAAAGCCATAAGAATAGATGCTCCAGAACTGTTATTACATGGGGACTGCATGAAGCTACTAAAATAGGCATGTCAGGAGTGGTGAAAGGTCCTCTTTAAGAGATAGCAGACAGCTATCTCTTAAAGAGCTAACAGCTATCTGTCGTGCCACGCACCTAACCAGCCAAACCCCATACCAACAACAAGAGTCCCTGTTTGGCTAACAAATTATATGGCAGCTACTAGTTTTCAGGCTCCTGTTCCTTATGGCAATAATCCTGTGGCCATGTTTGATCCATCCACCATGTTCTATATTTTTTTCCATTATGGCGATCAGCGCACAGGAAATTTTTATTAATATTTTAATAATTAAAACATTTTCGAACAAGGCAATACCTAATGTGTTGTTTTTCAACAGAAACAAACAAGCTTCAAACAATAATAAAGGCATCTCAATATATCCATAACACCTACAAAATTATTCCCAAGGGAATAAACACAATGTATCCTAAAATATAAAGTTTATTAAGAATAAGATCGGACAAACATGATTTCACAAACGTAATGCGCCCGCCAGGTCAGGAGCGGTATGGGCCAAAAGCACTCCCATTGATCACAGCCTTGGACGCCAACCAATGCGCACCTAAGTGATGTGCACAGCAACTCTGATAGGTGTCCCAACTGCGGTAACCACGGTATTCATTCATTCTCTATATAAAACTAAGTATACCCTGAATGGTAATTATAACAATTACACAATGGCAATATATCTAACAAGACGAGCAACAATACATATCATCTTAAATAACATGCAGTGGATATCTATAAACATATAGCCAAATGTCATGTCAGGTGCACAGTGTAAAAGTGCCTACTAAAATTTATAAAGTGCACAGTGAAAATATACCTACTAAAATAGACAGTAGCTCACAAAAAGTATAAAAATCCAAGATGTCAAAATCCATAAGTTATGTACACTGGACCACAGTTTTTAATGTTCCCCTCATATATCAAATCCCATATATCTCAATAATCTCTTGCTTATGTCTTCCTAGAAGATATATCTCTTATCTCTTATATATATATAGAAATGAGTTTCTGTCTGTATGTCTGTCTGTCTGTTCTTTAGGCATGACCAAATGACTTGACCGATGTTCACCAAATTTGGCACACAGGTACATCAGGGGTCCGGCAAGGTTTTAGACCAGGTCTCAGCTCTCTATGACTTACCATTCCTGAGATATTCCCAAAAAACGACCTGCATTAGCTAATATTAGCCTGGAAGTCTTTCTCTTCAAATCCCAACTGCCATACACATGTCCCTTATCAGCCAATAGAAGCTCGCAGTCCGTTACTCTCCACATACACACAGGTTTACTGCAGGTTTCCATAACAACCCAGCCATTTTTCTTCACTGCTGTAGTTGAGCTTTAACCCTTTCGCGCCCGGAGGTTTTTTCGGTTATGCATTTTCGTTTTGCGCTCCCTGCCTTCAAACAGCCATAACTCTTTTATTTTTCTGTTCACATAGCTGTATGAGGGCTTATTTTTTGCGGGACAAGTTGTACTTTCCAACGCCACCATTTAATATTGCATATGGTGTAGTGGGAAGCGGAAAAAAAAATTCCAAACCGGGTGAAATTGCAAAGAAAACGCTATTCCGCTAGAGTTCTACGGGTTTCTTATTTACAGCGTTCGATGTGCATTAAAACTGATCCGCTACTTTCATTCTACTGGTCAGTATGAATCCAGCAATACCTAATATGTATAGTTTTTCCTGCGTTTTCATAGTGATAAAATAATTAGAAAGTTGCCCTTTTTTTTTTTTTTTCCTTGTCAAATCTTGACCCCTATAACTTTTTGGTATTTATGTGTACAGAGCTGTATGGGGGCTCATTTTTTGCGGGACGATCTGAAGTTTTTATTGATACCATTCTGGGGTGTGTATGACTTTTTGATCACTTTTTATTTAATTTTTTTTAGAAAAAAAAAGTGACAAAAAACAGCAAATCGCCATTTGGACGCTTTTTTCCGCCGCACAATTCGCCGTATTGGAATTTTTTTTTTTATATTTTAAAAGTACGGGCGTTTTCGGTCACGGTGATACCCATGATGTCTATATTTATTGTTATTTAGGTATTTATTTTTTAATTATACGGAAAGGGGGGTGATTTGAACTTTTATATCTTTTTTATTTTTATATATTTTTTAACATTTTTTTAAAATTTTTTTTCTACTATTTGACAGGTCAAATATGGGCTGATATATTGTGGCTTTTTTTTTTTTCTTTATGAGCAATTATGGATTTTATAGACTCAGAAATCCAAGAATTGCTCATTTCTTATCCTGGCCTGCCATCTAGTGGCCAGAATAAGAATTGCACTTTGAAAACTGTAATCCTCACCAGCGAGGATTACAGTTTTCATATGGTGTACAGACACCCCGATTGGCCAATCGGGGCGTCTGTACACCACCCGGAAGCGTAGGCTTCCGGGTTCAGACGCATCCTGATGCCGTGATCACGTGTGATCACGGCATCAGAAGGCCCAGGAAGTCGCCGCCGACGGAGGAAAGAAGCGGCAAGTCTCTGCTGTTAGAAACAGCAGAGACTTGCCGGCCATGACGCCCGCCGCACCCGCGAGCGGGCGTCATGTGCCCGCATCGCCCCAGCGCCGTACATGGCGCTGGGCGCGAAGGGGTTAAAGGGGCAGGGCAGTAGAAGCTGGGTGAGAGCAAGAAAGACTTGGCAAATAGGTTTTCGCTCTGTGTAGTAACCAGGCTGGTAATGAGAGGTAATTAGCAGCCAGCTGAGGAGCTCAAGTAAATAGCTCCCAGAAACACAATTCAGTGCTTACCTCCCACAGGCCTTGGCGCAGCCTGCTTCTTACACACAGTCACATGCACACAGTTTTATTCCAGGTTTCCATAACAACTCAGCCATTTTCCTTCACTACTGTAGGTCAGCTTTAGGCTAGAGTTACATGACGACATGTGTTGCGCGACAATAAGTTGCACTACACATAGGGCACAATTACATTGCTAAATGTGTCGCGCGACATTGATGTCGCACCAATGTCACGCGACAAATTTTATAATGATAGTCTATGGTGTTGCACCGTGACAAGCTGCGACTGCGACAGTCGCAGTCACAGTGCGACACCATAGCCTATCCTTATGAAACTTGTTGCGCAACATTGGTGCAACAAAGTGTCGTGCAACACATGTCGTCGCGTAGCCCTAGCCTTAAAGGGGCAGGGCGCTGTGGAGGTCACTGTTAATGGGGCAGGGGCCACTATTAAAGGGGCAGCTGCTGCGGAGGTCACTGTTGAAGGGGCAGGCACTGTGGAGGTCACTGTTAAGGGGGCAGGCCGCTGTGGATGTTACTGTTAAGGGGGTAGGCCGCTGTGGAGGTCACTGTTAAAGGGGTGGGCACTGTGGAGGTCACTCTTAAGGCAGCAGGGTACTGTGAAGTCACTGTTAAGGGAACGGGGTACTGTGGTGGTCACTAATGAAAGGACGGGTGCTGTGGAGGTATCTGTTAAGGGGGCAGGGAAGAGTGGAGGTCACAGATAGGGGACATTCCCTATGGAGGTCAGTGTTAAGGGGCGGGGTACTGTAGAGGTCACTGTTAAGGGGGTGGGCTGCTGTAAAGGTCAAAGTTAAGGGGATGGGCTGCTGTGGAGGTCCCACTTTAAGGAGGCGGGGCACTTTGGGGGGTCAGTGTTAAGGGGTGGGGGCTGTGGAGTTCACTGTTAAGGGGGCGGGGTGCTGTAGAGGTCACTTATAGGGAATACTGTGGGGGGGTCAGTGTTAAGGGGTGAGGGGCTGTGGAGTTCACTGTTAGGGGGGCAGGGTACTGTAGAGGTCACTGTTATGGGGGATACTGTCGATATCTTTTAACAACACACACAAACATAAATGAAATAGATGAAATATACCCGTGCAAAGCCGGGTCCTTCTGCTAGTCATAATATAAAAAATACAGCTAGCAGCTTAACCATTAATAACCCCAGTGTCACTTTACAACACAAATATAAGTAAAGTGACAGAGCTAAATATAATACCTCAATTTTACTTCATATTCTATAAACAATAAATAAATAAATTAGTCATAGATATGTCATGTACAGAGAACAGCCCTGTCACGTGACCTGGGTGCGACTGCCAAGGGTCGATCTATTTCACGCACTCAATCTCTCACATCCCTACACACAGGCCTCAGATTGAACATAGATAACACCACGACACAGCCATTCATACACCTCAACATGCTGCCACCATCTATGACATTTAAATTAATACACCAATTAATTAGGGACTAGAAAAACTCCCAGCGCATCACTCCCAAGCCGGCTCCCAGTAGCACAGACTACACTTATAGCAATTACATGGTAATACAAACCGCACTCATACACTTAAAAATGCAGGCGATTGGGCTCACTCAGGGCACAAGGCAAAACCATTAAAGATGTGCTTTAATGTACTAAAAAGGATACAGTACTCATTTCTTGTAATTTTTATAACTAAGAGACATACATTGACACAAAACAGTTATAAAAATAAAAGGATGTGTGTAGGTGTCATTGTTTGTTCCCTTTGGAATAATTTTGTAGGTGTTATGAATATATTGAGATCCCCTTATTATTGTTTGAGGCTTGTTTGTTTTTGTTGAAAAAAAAAACCATATTAGATATTGCCTCGTTCGAAAATGTCTGAGCTATTCAAATTCTAATATTTCATGTGTGCTGTAATGGCAAAAAAATTAAAAACATGCAATTTGCTGTTATGTTTTTTTTGTTTATGTATTTTTTATACGTAAAATTAGGAAAGGATTTAAACTTTTAATTTTTTTTTTTTACTTTTATAATGACATTTAACCCCCTTAGGGGGCTAGAACCTGGGATCTTTTAATCCCTTGTCCTATTCAACCTAGTAGAGATTTATTAGGATGAATAGCATTTTGACAGGCTCCTTGCTGAGCTGTGCCTCATGCACAGAGCAGCAGGGAGGTTACCATGGCAGCCATGTGAAGCTTCAAAAGCATCCAGGCTGCCATGGTAACCGATAGGAGCCCCATGGTTTTCACTTACCTCACAGGTGTGGTGATCAGTTTATGATACTGCCGGCAGCCGCTGCATATAGAGTGGGCTCAAATCAGCATCCCACTCCATAGATTCCCTTAGCCACCGTGACATATGTGTACACTTGATTTATAGCGATTTGTCATGAATTTATTAGTTACAAATCAAATTTCTTGATGAAGTTTGGTGAATGAGACAAATCGAATTTTTCAAAACTTCACTCATATTTAGTGCCAATCTTTGTAGAGCAAGGCAGAATATGCTGCTGCTATATAAATAATAGCAAATATATTGATAAAATACTAATTTAATTTTTTTTTTACTTTTAGGTCAATATATGAAAAGATGTCCAATGACATCTGTCCAATGACCAATGTCAATTTACATTTCTAATATTATAACATTGAAAACAGAAAGAAGTGCTAACCTTGTATTTCCGTATTCCATCTAGGCATGTCTGTAGCTCATAATCACTGTAGCCTCCTGTTGCTCTGTAATATCCACGTCCATTAACAAGATTATAACAGGCTTGTTCATCAGGTCCCATCCAGTGGAAACGATGAGTATCATCAACTGTAACTACCATTCCCCCAATAGACACACCAAAGTTGACTAAAAGGGAAATGAAGGCAAGTGTCCTCTATGTGGGTAAATTAGAAAAGAGAAAGAAGTAAGTATTACAGAACACACAATAAGTTACCAATAACCTTAGTAATGCAATATACAGGCCTCAACTAAACCCCCTAATTATAGGCTCCTTATCTCTATTTTCTCCTGTCACATTTGTGTTCTTGATTAGTAATATGGTGCTAATTCTGGATCCCTATTTTATATAGACAGGCCAACACTTACCCACCATATGTTTGGGAACCTGTAAGCCACAAGATTGAGTAGTCCAGACACAAGGAACTATGAAGAAAAAAGCAATAAATAAAATAATGAGGTTTTCAATAACATGACAGTAGGAGAAAAAAAGCTGGTGAATGAATTCTGTCTCATGTGCATGGTGCTGTGCTGATAGTTTATACATCCAGCAATAGGTACAATAACCACATCCTGGTGGCCAGGATATGTCCTATAACACTGATGTCCATGTTATATACAGTATTATGTGTGTTGGATTCAACTGTCCACTGAGGGCATATAATGTTATAGAAAATATGAATTCAGTAGGGTCTGAAATTTTCTCACTCCTTGTCCTTGGTTACTAAAATTTCATATAACCATCATAGAGGAGGGTCCATTAGAACAGGTCCTGCACCAAGAGACTTGTCTATACAGGTGTTGTCAAGTCTTTCCAAGACATCCAAAATTAACAACAGAGGAACACAGAACTCTACCAAGGAAGTTGGACTTCAAAAACCAATGTTAGCAACCCTAATTAGGTAAGTGACTCTTACCAAGAGAGACAGGGGTAGAGGGACATAGTTTAGAGGTACTTACCGGAAAGCCTACCCAGAAGTGGACCCCTAGATAGAAGATGAGCAAGTATGGCTGTGCAATGCAGAAAATAATGGCCAACATGACAGACACCAAACCCAGGGAAATATAGACAACCTAGATTAAAGGGAGAACATATAATTATGTAAAGTATGCACTATGACAATCAGTCTCCTCACATCATATGTAGTAACTTGGATGACTTGAGGTTGGTACAACCTAGCCCCCATATACCATACAGGAAATGAACTGAACCTCCAGCACAATAAGGTATCTATAGTGCTACAAGCTTAGTTCAAACTTTTCACTCTTTGGGCTATCTACATTTTCCATGTATTGTTAGTTTTAAAGGTAATGTGTCTTCAGAAAATAACCTATCGTTTTCAATCATGTTTGTTTTATTTTAAACATATTTTTAAAGAATTTTTGTGATGTTATTTTTATTTTGGCATGTCAATATCTATTTAAAAAAAATAAAACCTGTCACTAGGCTTGCTGGCTGGGTATAGCTTCGTCTTGCCAGCTTCCGTAGTACTAAAAAGTACTGGCGTGCGGAATCTAACAAGCCCCCGGGTTTTCACCAGAGCCCTCTGCAAGGCAGGTTGGATTTGTGTGGCCAGGGACTTGCAGGTTGCGTTGCCACTTGGAAGCTGTATAGGGTTCAAGCCGAGGACCGGATCACCAGAAGGTTATCAGAGGCGAGGAACGAGCAGAAGTCTGGATACACAGGAGCCAAACAGAAGAGGACTTGAGAGCTGGAGTACACTGGAAAAGACCTGATACTCTGGCATCAGTCTAGTGCACAGAGCTGCCTTAAATAGGCCTCTAGATGAGAATCAGGTGCTGGACTGATGACAGTTTCACAGAAGGTGTAGGAACTGCAGTACCGGCTGCCAGCCCCTAGAGGGGGCCAGAGTACAGGCTACTGCAGAGTCGCTGCTGAGAAGCGGCTGCTGGAATTGCCGAGGGGGGCGGCCCTGCCGACGGGGTGAGTGTAGCAGCGCCATGTGCCCAGATGTGACAAAACCTACAGTTTGTACACTGGCCACTAAGCCTAATAATATATGCCACCTCTTGGTCTGTACAGATCACGTTACTGCAGTTATCTGCTTATCATTACAGACAGGATTAGAATGACAGATATAGGCTATATATAGATAACACATGATCCACCAGTCACAATAGGTGATATCTACTCCGTAAGTCCTTTGTGCAGGTCACTCTTCCATAGAAGTTAATGAAGCCCCCTTCTGTCCATTGTGTTTAGGCCCAAAGTGGCTTTTGGATAAATACACTTGATAAACCAAAACCTCTGAAGGATCTGATAAGTTCTGCAGAACTTACAAGATGCTTCTCTTGATCTCTACATTTACAAAAACCTTATGAAAACCCTTTTAAATATTACAAAAGCAATAAAAAAAACCTTACCCCAAACCCTAAGTGGGCTGCAGAACCAGACATACGGGAGGGCTTGGTCTTTTGGTCACTTCTCTTCATGTCCCGGAAGAACCGGAAGGTATCCAACAAACAATCAAAGGCAGAACGCTGGTTAATAGTAACATGTACCACAGTTCCCTCTGGGGTCTCACAGGAGACTTTGCCATTTTCAGTTTTTATGGAGCTGAGATCCATTGTTTCAAGCCTAAAGAGAGATAAAGTTGACATAATCAATGAATCAAAGTACAGTATATTGGTACAAGCCCAGGAAGAGCGGAGCAGAGGATGGTACTGGTTCTGGCTGCAAATGTTTTTCACATAAATCACAATGGCAATTCTCACACTGATGCTCCCTACGGCTGGGCAGTGACAGGAGGGCACCCCTTTTCTTCCCTTGGGGCACACCATGTTGTTGGGGCTCCTGCCTGATGGTAGTAAGGGTGCCCTTGGGGTTAATTTGCTCCAGGTGCAAGGCAGGAGATGTAAGTGATGTGGCCAGAAAATGGTGCTGTAGTCAGTAACCAACCAGTTGCAGAAAATAGACAAGTTTTTCTTTACTAAAGTGCAGAATGGGAGCTGTAGTACATCCTGTGGTATCAAACATAGTTTCTAACTATTCACATTGTAAATCTTGATCAATAGCAATGTACTGTATGGGTATAAAATTATGTAGGTTGTAGTACCTCTTCTTCTCTCTACCTCGTTTTTCTCTGCAGAATCTAAGGCTGACAAAAAGGTTCTTGCAAATAAGTCTGTAATTCCCAGGCTGTGGGGTACTGGATTAAGATGCAGCTTGCCAGAATGATATCAAAGTGTAGACATGTGTATTAGCAATGCCCCCCTCACTACAGTAAAGTCTTTATCAGCCATAAACAGTGACTACCTTACTGATTGACATCAATGCTTGGCTATGCAGATTCTAGACACTCTAGGCCAGGGATCTCAAACTCGTGGCCCTCCAGCTGTTGCAAAACTACAACTCCCAGCATGCCCCAATAGCTGTAGGCTCTCCTGGCAAGATGGAAGTTGTAGTTTTACAACAGCTGTAGGGCCACGAGTTTGAGATCTCTGCTCTAGGTCTTCGTTTTCTATCTCTCTCTGGAGTACTGTACAGTACTGTACTAACTCTGCGGCCTTTCTTAATGTAAATATCTCAAAGATAGGGATTCTCTTGGACTCAGGCCTGGTTTCTTTAAGGAATGAGCACATGCAGCTCCCCTCTCGTCCTCAGCTAACAGTATTCATACAGAAACAGGCTTGGACTGATCCACAGAGGTACAGGTGAATCCCCTTGTTGGGACCCTAAATAAGGTGGGCCCCTAGTCCCCCACTCCTTGCACAAATGGTACATGGCACAATAGACTGACTTGTACCATGTACAGCCAATTAGCAGCTAGCCAGCCCCTGTGATGTCACAGCCCTATAAAAAGCCTCCTTATGCCCGGGCTCTCCACCATTTTACAGTGAACTTAGTGCAGGGTGAGACGTTTCAGGCACTAGGGACAGTGATAAAGAAAGCCTTTATTCACCAAAAATTACTATTGAGCAGTTCAGGGACAGCTTATTAATAGTGTAGGGATATCATAGGAGGCATTATCCACACTGTAGGGAGAGTGCAGGAACCAATAGAAGAGTGTAAAGCCTGGGTAATAGGACCTTGCTGCACTAATCGGGGTTACTAAAAGTGATCTATTACTGGAGATTTTAGGTTGTTTTAAACAGTAATTGCAGTAATCCAAGCATCTGTAATTTGGTAAAGTGATGTCTGATACAACCAATTTTGGGGTATATTTATTTGAAATATATAAAAGTACATCCATTCATCCTTGCTTTTGGGGTGAATTTGTAGTCTGATACAACCAGTTGTGGTTATTTCATATATAAAAGTACATCCATTCATCCTTGCTTTTGGGGTGAATTTGTAGTCTGATACAACCAGTTGTGGGGTGTATTTATTTTAAATATATAAAAGTACTTCAATTCATCCTTGCTTTTGGGATGAAAGTGGGGCCTGATACAACCACTTTTGGGGTGTGTTAATTTTAAATATACAAAAGTATGTCCATTCATCCTTGCTTTTGGGGTGAATTTGCAGTCTGATACAAACCAGTTTTGGGGTGTTGATATTTCATATACAAAAGTATGTCCATTCATCCTTGCTTTTGGAGTAAATTTGCAGTCTGATACAACCAGTTTTGGGGTGTGGTTATTTCATATATAAAAGTACTTCCAATAATCCTTGCTTTTGAGGAGAATTTGCAGTCTGATACAAACAGTTTTGGAGTGTGTTTATTTCATATATAAAGTACTTCAATTCATCCTTGCTTTTGGGATGAAAGTGCGGCCTGATACAACAACTTTTGGGGTGTGTTAATTCTAAATATACAAAAGTACGTCCATTCATCCTTGCTTTTGAGGTGAATTTGCAGTCTGATACAAACCAGTTTGGGGTGAATTTGCAGTCTGATACAAACCAGTTTTGGGGTGGTGTTATTTCATATATAAAAGTATGGCCATTCATCTTTGCTTTTGGAGTGAATTTGCTCTCGGATACACCCAGTTTTGGGGTGTGGTTATTTCATATATAAAAGTACTTCCAATAATCCTTGCTTTTGAGGTGAATTTGCTGTCTGATACAAACATGCATCCTTGCTTTTGGGGTGAATATGCAGCCTGATAGTATTGCTCTTTTTCCCTTGCAGTTTCTTTTAATTTACAGTATCTTGGACAGACAGGTGACAGGTGCAAGCAGCAGTAGCAGGAGAAAAAGGGGGGGTGCTGGGGGGGGGGGGTTAGCAGCAGCAGTTGTAACGACAGGCTTGAGCTGCCAGTGTCATCTAGCGGTCGTGTCTTGACCAGCAACCCAGCGGTCCTTGAATGGTTGACTTGGTCTTGTACTTCATCGCAAGTGACATCAGACACCCCCAGCCAGGAGTGGGTGGTGTCCTCTGACACAAACCTTAGTTGGCATGGCCTGGGAACAAGCTCTGTGTCCCCACCTGTTCTCAAACTGCCTCTGTCATTTTCTCTTCCCTCAGCTCGATAACTATTGTGTGCTGTCGGGTCGGCTCCACTTTTCAGCGAGGACAGTCAACAGCTACTGCACAGCCAAGATCTGAAGATCTGCTGCTTCCTCCGGTAGGTGGGCAAGTAGTGATGATGAGAGTCGCACGGGTGCTGTTGTGAGCGATCAGGAACGTGGTTCTGAGACTGGTGAGGGTGACATCAGTGACGTGCAGACAGTGGTGGACAATGATGTGGCCGATTGCATGTGGGAGCTGGGTGAAAAGGGGGCTTCATCATCATCAGGAGAAGAGGGTGGCAGCTTGCGCGTGCGGCAGTGGCTGAGCCAGGGGCTGTGCCAGCAGGGTGGTAGCATGGCCATGAGTCAGCAGGGTGGCAGCAGTGGGAGGTCGGGAGCCAAACTTGCCGGGGTAGACCGCCCCAACGCAGAAGCATACCGGTCCAAAGAAGTAGCAGTGCAGGGGTTCACGGGGTGCGGTAGCAGGCAGTCAGCAGGGAGTGGTGGAGTGAAAATGCCATATTCGGTGGTGTGGCAATTTTTTATAAAGCCGCTGGAGGACGTCAGCCTGACCATTTGCAAAATCTGTGGGCAGAAAGTGAATCGTGGCCAGGGTGCCAATGTTGGCACCATGGCCCTGCATTAACACGTATGCAACATTTTCACCCGTTGGAACTTTATCCTCCACATGTTGGACCAATTATCTGAACAGAGGAAGGCCATAAATGATTTCTTAATGATACAGGAGGACAGGAGCACTCACCTGTGCAACTTTAATATTAGCCAGTGGCAGCTCATGCGTGACACCTGCCGTATGCTCAGGCCCTTTGAAGAGGCCTCTTTATTTGTCAGTCGCCAGGACTACGGGATGAACAGCGTCATTCCACTGCTTCATGTCCTGGAACAGATGCTGCTAAATCTGTCTGGCCAGGGGACAGGAGACGTGGCGCCTACCTATCATAGCAATGTATACAGAAATGGGTGGTTTTTCAGCAGAAGTGACTGGAGAGGAGGTAGAGTGTAATGAGGAAGACCAGGCAGATGACCCCGAGACACAGTGGCAGTAGGCAGTGGAGATGGAGGCAGGGAGTCCCACCAACTCCCTTGCGCAAATGGCCTGATGCATGCTTGGTTGCTTGCGCAGTGACAGCTGAATTGTCACAATTCGGCAAAGAGATGACTACTGACTCTCCACCATTTTAGACCCTCGCTACCGGCCTTTTTTACACCCGCTGAGAGGGAGGATAAACTGACGTACTATGGAGACATCCTATGTAGTCAGTTGGCCGCTGCGTCATGACCCATCCTCACAAAGGTCTGACCAGGGGGCCCTCTGTGCTCACGTTCCACTGCCATGGCTGCTGGAGAGGGTGGGGGCAGGAGCAGTACAGCTCCATCAGCAGCAACTTGAGTCTAGAGTCTCTGATGAGCACTGTTCTTCACCCGACTAGTGAAGAAACCACCCACCAGCAGCAGCAGCAAGACATGAAGCAGAACCTGAACCAGAAGGTGGTGGCATACTTGGACTGCACCCTGCCATCCCACATTGAAGATCCCCAGGTCTACTGGCGAAGCCAAACTCGATTTCTGGCCACAACTGGCTGAGTTTGCCCTGGACAAGCTTAACTTCCCATCCAGCATTGTGGCATTACAGTGGTTGTTTAGTGTGGCAGGGGGAATAGTTACCCAAAGAAGAACTCACCTTTCGACACAAAATGTGGAGAGACTGACCTTTGTGAAGGTGAATCAGGCGTGGATCAGCCAGGATTTCCACACGCCAGTGTCTGATGCATCAGACTAGATCATTCTGGGTGCAACACTTAAACTTTGTGAAAAGAGACCCGTTTCTTCCGGCCACCTGCTTCAGCCACTATTTAGATGTTGCCACCCTCCTGATGCGACACACCTGCTGCCGTGTGCTTCTACTGCCACCCACCATTTTGTGCTGTTACTGTCACTGCTTCCCCCCCACCTCTACACTGACTGGGCCACTGTGTTGACTCCTCATGCTGTTGCCACCTCACCACTCTATCACTGGGCCACTGTGTTGACTCATGCTGTTGCCACCCTCACCACTCTGTGACTGGGCCACAGTGTTGGCTCCTCATGCTGTTGCCACCCTCACCACTATGTAACTAGGCCACTGTGTTGACTCCTCATGCTGTTGCCACCCTCACCACTCTGTGACTGGGCTACTGTGTTGACTCCTCATGCTGTTGCCACCTCACCACTCTGTGACTGGGCCACTATGTTGACTCCTCATGCTGTTACTACCTCACCACTCTGCGACTGGGCCACTATGTTGACTCCTCATGTTGTTGCCACCTCACCACTCTGTGACTGGGCCACTGTGTTGACTCCACATGTTGTTTCCACCTCACCACTCTGTCACTGGGCCATTGTGTTGACTCCTCATGTTGTTGCCACCTCACCACTCTGTGACTGGGCCACTGTGTTGACTCCTCATGTTGCCACCTCACCACTCTGTCACTGGGCCATTGTGTTGACTTCTCATGCTGTTGCCACCTCACCACTCTGTGACTGGGCCATTGTGTTGGCTCCTCATGCTCTTTCTCTCCACTGTTTGGAGGATTGACAGCTGAACGCTTCCATGGGACAGTGTGGAGATGCTCAGTGACACTGCTGGTGGTGGTAGTGTTGCTGTCACATCCTCTCTTTGCAGGGTATCTGTCTCTAGTTTGGCTGCTTTTATATGCCTTTTACATATTCTATTTTTTTCCTTATAATTTTTTCAATGCTTCCTTGCTACCCTCTTGTTTTTGTTATTTATTGCTTTCTTTACAATTCTATTTATCCATATTGGGTTTTTTTTGTTCCTCACCCTTTTATTCCCACACGGTATGTACCTCTCACAATTAGAGTTTAGGATTGGTCACTATTTCTTAGCTCCAACCTGCACTTCTGTTGTTCTGTCAGGTCTATTGGTTAGTACTAAGTCCAGTATTGTTGTCCCTCTAGTTGGGTTCTGAACTAGTTGGGAAAGATAAATTTGTCTTTGCTTATTGCCAATAACCTGTATGATATCTACAGGTTTCACTTTCCCAGTCTATATCTGGGTAGTTGAAGTTCCTCATGATAACAACCTCATAATTTGCCGCCTCATCTATCTCGTTTAGTAGTAGATTTTGTGTGGACTCTGGAGTGTGGGATTTAGACAGGACATAAAGGCAAAACTTCTCCCCATGTCCGGTTTTGACGATCCTTTCTAAACAGACTGTAACCCTGTATGCTCAGCCATGGTTATCATCCAGCCATGTCCCAGTTATTCCCACTATGTCATAGTCCTCCTCACACATAACTAATTCCAGTTTACCAGTTTTATTAGTCAGGATTCTGGCATTAGTGTACATACAATTGAGAGATTTTTCTATATTTTTACCCTATCTTCCCCTCCTATAATGTAATTACCCTCCCCCAGTCCATAGTTTAAACACTCCTCCAGCCTTCTAGCCATCTTCTTCCCCAAAATAGCTGAACCTTCCCCACTGAGGTGCAGACAATCCCTATAATAGAGCCTGTAGCTGACAGAGAAGTCAGTCCAATTCTCCAGGAACCCAAACCACTCCTTCTTTCACCAGTTCTTGAACCATTTGTTAACCTCCCTAATTTCCCACTGCCTTTCTTGTGTGGCTCATAGTACAGGTAGTATTTAGGAAAACACTACCTTTGAGGTCCTTGCTCTAAGCTTGTGACCTAAATCCTTAAAATAATTTTTAGCTCCACCTACCTCTAACTTTGTTATTGGTTCCAATATGGACCATGACTGCTGGATCTTCGCCAGCCCCTCCCAGTAATCTGTCAAACCAATCCGCGATATGTCGAACTCAAGCGCCAGGAAGAAAACACACCGTTCAATGATCCCGATCTTTGTGACCAATCACCCAATCTGTACCCCTAATAACTGAATCTCCCACTACCAGCACCTGTCTTGCTTGCCCTTCTCTCCTGTCCCCTGCTTACTGCAGCTGACATTCCCCTGACTGGCAGAGGGAGTGTCTGGCTGCAGCAGTGCTCTTCCTGAACAAACATCTCTCTCATCTGCCAACCTTTCAAACTTGTTGGGGTGTGTCAGATCAGGGCTAGCCTCCCTGGCAGTCTTCCCTTAACCCTCCTTCCTTAGGGCCCTTTCAGACGAGCGTAAGACTCGGACGTCTCCCGCATTGTGTGCCGTGTACTAAACTCCCGGCACTGAACGGGGGTTACATAGCATTATACCGATTTATGATGCTATGTAACCCTTACAGTTCTGGAATGTGTTGAATAACACTGTCAGCATTATCCAACACATTCAGAACTGTAAGGATTACATAGCATCATAAATCAGTATAATGGTATGTAACCCCCGTTCAGTGCCGTGAGTTCAGTACACGGCACACGATGGGTGATTTATGGATGGTTTCTACTATGTAAGCCCCACAAAGTGACTTCATAACTGAACTGGTCCTTAAAAAAGTGGGTTTTGGAAATTTTCTTAAAAATTTTAAGAATTGCTTCTAAAATTCTAAGCCTTCTAATGTCTTTAAAAAAAATAAAATGACATTGTCAAAATCATGCCAACCTAAAGTAGATATATGGGAAATGTAAAGTAATAACTATTTTGTGAGGTAGTGAAGTTTTCCACATTTTCTGTAAATTTAGGATGTTTTTATAAATAAGGGTCATTTATATTGACTCAAATTTACCACTAACATGAAGTACAATGTGTCACAAGAAAACATTATTAGAATGACTTAGATAAGTAAAAGCCTTCAAAAGTTATTACCACACAAAGTGACACATGACAGATTTCCAAAAATCAGCCTGGTAACGAAGGTGCAAAATGGTCCAGTGATTAAGGGGTTAAACCCTAATTCACCAATCATTCTACCTTTACAATCAGCTGCTAATAGAAAGTATCTGTCTGTGTTCCTGAGGCTCAGGCAACACGGAGAATGTCTACTGTGCCGGGTCGCATAATTGGATTGTCTACATGTGATTTACAGCGGTCACCGAAACATAGTAGTTATAAAAGTAGTCACCCGCCACCTGGTGTTGGAAGCATGGCCACACAAAAAAACAGCGATATGAATAATTTATTGCTGATGCCTGCAATAAAATATTCATATTCATATTCAAAGAAGCACTGGGTGATATATGACTCCACAAATAACATCAGGGCTGTAGAATTAGTAAGCCGAACTTCCAACTCCTCTATTTTTCCACACTCTGGGGTTCATTTGTTAAAGACTGGTATTTTGCCCCTACTGTATCTCGGATATCCCTGCGCTGCCATGCTCTTCATTTAGGACAATTAGGCACATCCTCCAGTCCATGCGCCTAGATTGAAACCTACTCCATCCCCTGCCTGGAGTAAATATCAGTTGTTATTTACACCAAGAAACTGACATAAATGTTAGTGTATTTGCTGAAGCTGATGGTTCCATCCCTGCCACTCACTCCCCAGTGTTAAAGGTGACATAAAAATGTTGTGTGCACCTAAAAAAAAAATATTTATTTATTTTATCTCAGATGGGAGTCTGATCTGAGGTGTGACATGGGGGTCTGATTTTATTAGTTTAACCATACTAAGTTCTATCAAATTAAATGAATTTTTTTTTAATCACTCCCACTATGGGTGCTATCATACGTAGCGGCAGTGCTGTATTTATATAAGTGGTTTTCTTGTGCTTTTTTGGTACATCCAAAACACAGTAGCACCACAATGTGTGGCAGAGCCCTATGGGTCTTGAGTGTATGCTTTTCTGATGAGTGCTGCATTGCAGTATACTGTAGTACTGCATGTCAGTGTTTTAAGCGCTGACACCCGCTTCTGCACCCTGCAAATGCATAATTGGAGAAAAAATGGGGGTGAAAGTGTCTCAGCCAAACCCTTTAAGTGCTGCGGTCACAATTGACCAAGGCATCAAAAGGGTTTAAAAGCCAGGATTGTAGTTCTCTCTGATCCCAGCTGTTTCAGCAGGGTGTGCCTGCGTCCATGCCAACCCTGCAACGCAACTGGTGAGGTTTGGGAAGTTGCTTCAAACCTTGACTTACAGTAAGGGGTTATTATACTGTTTTCTGATGAGCTGCATCTTAACTAGGACTGGGCGATCAAATTAATTTGATTAGCTTGCCTTTTCAGAGCCCAACAATGTTTTTTCAAAATCGTCACATCAAATGTTTTTCATCCACAGCACTATGTCAAAGCAGCTTGTCTAGTCTTTTCAGTCTCTGCTACCCGCACCATTAATCCTGGCACAGGGATTGAAGAAACCCCTGTACAGGCTGTGCCAGTATTGTGCTGTGAATCACTGCTGGATTCCGGCATTGACTGCAGCCGGGTACCTGCTGTAACAGCCGGAACAGAGATAACTTTGTGTAACTGCAGTACCCCGAATAAGGGGCATTACAAATTAAGGCTGGTTTCACACGAACGTTGTGTTTTGCGGTCCGCAAATTGCGGATCCGCAAAAAAAAGGATGCTGTCCGTATGGCGTCCGTTTTTTTTGCGGATCCATTGTAACAATGCCTATCCTTGTCCGTTTTGCGGACAAGAATAGGACAGGTTCCATCTTTTTTGCGGGGCTACGGAACGGGCATACGGGTGCGGACAGCACACCGTATGCTCTCAGTATTTTTTGCGGACCCATAGAAATGAATGGGTCCACATTTTTCATGTGAAAAATGCGGATCGGAGCCCGCAAAAAATACTGTCGTGTGAAAGGGGCCTAACACATTGTCATTGTTTCTTATGGCTAGCTTGCCATGTTCCTATTTAATAAATGTCCTTACTAATTATTCTATTTATGCAACTGTTAACTTGGTATACTGCATTTGATGCTATGTGCCTGGTTTCCAGCAGGTGGCACAGGTCTGACAGAGTTCTAGACATAAGAATGGAATTAACCATTCCATTCTTTTTCCTGCTTTGGGCAGAAGTAGGCTGACCTGCTTCCCACCAAGTGAGTTTTTCAGGAAGCTGTAGTTAGTTGTAGTTGGAGTACTGAGGGACAAGACATGGCACAGCGAGGGGATGCATTTTCCCCCTCTACTGCTGAAGGAGCCTGGGAAGCAGCTCCTAGAGCACCAGGCTCCTTGCTTTTGACTGAACTATAGACTTTATTTACATGAGAGGGAAAATGAACCTACTTATTGACTCAACAGACACCCTACTCATTGAACAGATAACAGATTTAAGCCAGATAAGAACCAAGAGAAGCATTTGGATGAACTGTCACCACTTTGCACCCTGCTGGTACCAAATGGAGTGAATTCCAACTAAGTAAAGAAACATTTCTGTATTAGGCTACTTTCACATTAGCGTTTTTAAATTCCGGTATTGAGTTCCGTTATAGGGGCTCAATACCGGAAAAAAACGCTTCAGTTTTGTCCCCATTCATTGTCAATGGGGACAAAACTGAACTGAAGACAACGGAATGCTCCTGAAAGCATTCCGTTCCGTCTTCAGACCGGAGAACAAACCGCAGCATGCTGCGGTTTGCTCTCCGGTCCAGGCATCCGCACCAAGACGGATCTGGAATGACCCCCAATGCAAGTCAATGGGGACGGATCCATTTGGTGTGGACACACCAGTAATCCGGATCTGTCCTCCATTGATTTCCAATGGGGGGTCATTCCGGATCCGTCTTACATACATAGATACATACATACAGACATACATACAGACATACATACATACATACATACTCACATACTCCAGGGACGCCGGCAGCATGTCTTCACATGCCTCCTGCGCGCAGCTATGATGTTTCCCCACTGCGCCCAGCAGAGGGCGCTGTGGGGAATCGTCATCACTGCGCGCAGGAGGCGCGTGAAGACGTTCTGCCGGCGTCCCTGGAGTATGTGAGTATGTATGTATGTATGTCTGTATGTTTGTATGTATGTCTGTATGTCTGTGTCTTGTTTCAATGTGTGTCATGTGTGGGGCCGGAGCGCTGCTCCGGCTCCACACATGTATAGCGTTAGCACGGATCCGTTGGCACCCTTTAGGTGCCGGATCCGTGCTAACGCTAGTGTGAAAGTAGCCTTACCAAGTTCATTCAGTAAACTATGTTCCATATTCCCAGTCTAGGCTTCTTTGTCTACTTCAACTCAGTTATTGTAATGGACCACCCCCAGGGAGCGACAGCCTGAGGTAGTAACACTGTGACAAAAGGACACTAGACTAGGCCAAATTATACCACTCGCAGACCTCAACACGATATACTGGGGCCCCACAGGGCGTTTATTGTATAACTTCCTAGATGCCAAAGTAGCATCTATGAATTAAGGGGCTTCTTGTTACCATCAGCTCCCCCAAATGCAATCTCAAGGTGCTGATGTGCTGCCATGTCAACTGGGGTCTAAGAAAGACCCCAGGCCTGCCATGACTGTATGAGTATTAGGTTGTGCCACAGTAGAAATCCTTATGTTCCTGATTATTTAGATTTGCGCTGGGAACTGAATGGAAAGGAGGCTGCTGAGGGAGTAAAGTGTGGTTGAGCAGGATGCCAGCAATTGGGAAAGGAGTCCAGCCCAACAATAACTGGAACCTGATTGAAGGAGCACATGCAGCTTACTGTGCTCACAGCAGTGAGCCTGATATGTGGCAAAACAACTTTCTCACAGCGGAGGGATAGGGGAGAGAGAGTGCACTACTACTGTTAAAGAGGTGATCAATCTCTCTACATCTAAGATGGGTTGCCGAGCAATGGGGAGGGGGAGAGTGCATCTCTACTACAGAGGTAATCTCTACTTGTAAGATGGGTAAACAGGGCAATGCAGGACCATGTGGATCAGGTGACTGTTCAGATAGTGAATAGGGTTGATCAATAGAGGAGGCTTAACTGATCTGTATAAGGGGAACTGGGATGAGTGGTAAAAACAATGTGCTATGGAGGGATTGAGAACTGTTGGACAAGACATGGACCCCTAAGTGAAATGGCCTAGGTGCTATAAGGAACTATAGAAACTATAGAGCAGTGGTTCTCATCCTGTGGTACACATACTCCAAGGGGTACGCAAAGCCTGTTGAGGAGGTACGCTGGACTGCTGGAATGTTTCATTGCTGATTGCTATGGGCTTTCCAGATTCAACTGAGGATGGTGATACAATTGAATGCTGTCGTCTCCCTGTATCACCACTCACTCTCATAGGTTACAGGCACTAGGACTGAAGCCTCTCAAAGGCTGAGGCAGACAGCATGATGACGTCATCAGCACGCTGCCTGAGCATTATTGGAAGTACCTCAGCATGAAGGCCAGAAGAGGCCCGTGTCCTGCTCTGCATCACAGACAGCAGCAAGGAGGTAGGTATTTGGGTTTGCTATTTTCATTTGCCAACTTAAAGGGGTTCTGTAGTTTTTTCAAACTGATGATCTATCCTCTGGATAGATCATCAGCATCTGATCGGCGGGGGTCCGACACCCGGGACCCCTGCCGATCAGCTGTTTGAGAAGGCAGCGGCGCTGCAGGAGCGCCGCGGCCTTCTCTGTGTTTACCGCAGGCCAGTGACGTCACGACTACTATCACTGGCCTGGGCGCGTCTAAGCTCCATTCATGTGAACGGAGCTTAGCCCCGACCAGGCCAGTGATACTAGTCGTGACGTCACTGGGCCTGCGGTAAACACAGAGAAGGCCGCGGCCCTCAGCTGATCCCCCGCCGATCAGATGCTGATGATCTATCCAGAGGATAGATCATCAGTTTGAAAAAACTGCAGAACCCCTTTAAGGTAACGCAAATGGGCAGTGGCATACCTCCAATAGAGGCACACCACGCAGCTGCTATTGGGCCCCGCAGTGGAGGATAGGCCCCGCCCACTAATTAAACTTGTATGGCTACCTGAGAAAGTAAAGAAGTAGAGAAGGACCTTAGTGGATGTCATTGACCATGTGACCAATGCAGGAAGCCAAGGAATAGCAGAGCATCAAAAGTCTAAAGGACCTTTGGTGATGTCATCATCATGTGACCAGTGCAGAAGACTGGCGAAAGACCTGTAGGATGTGAGGGGGAGGAGATTCTGTGTGGTGCCTGGAGGAGAGGTTAGTGGTGTCATTGGTAAACCCATATAGCATCCTATAAAAGCTGGGAGTTGTAGTTCTGTCCTATTATATCCCTCTCCATGTAATTTAAACATATGCCCTAGTACAGCCTGGAAATGCTGGGAGTTGTAGTTTTTTTGTCCTATTGTATCCCTCCATGTTATTTCAATTTATGCTCTAGTACAGTCTAGTAATGCTGGGAGTTGTAGTTCTCTCCTCTTATACCTCCTCTCTGTAATGTATACTGATGTCCCATAATACGTCTGGCTATACTGGGGTTATAGTTATTTCCTTTTAAAGCTATCACCTAGTATAACAGGATGAATCCCCATAATAATCTGGACATGCTGGGAGTTGTAGTTCTCTCTTCTTAGGCTGGGTTCACATCACTGTTTAGTTTTCCTTTTTGCGTGCACAACTTTTTTCCGTCTACAATAACGGATCTCAGCTCAAACGGATGCGGAATGTGCAGAACTGATGCTTGAAATACAAGATATGTTTTTTTTTCTTTATTTTTCTGTTCATCTGACGGATCAGAAGTATGGAAAACTAAACAGTGATGTGAACCCGGCCTTATACTCTCTCTGTGTAATATCCACTTGTATCCAATAATAACTGCCTGGACATGCTGGGAGTTGTAGTTCTCTCCATTTTACCTCTCCCTGTGTTGCCCCCTAATTTCCAATAATAAAAATCTGGCGATGATGAGACTTGTAGTTCCCTTGTCACTATTGTGATGTTCTGCAGCAGGTGAGGTGTGTATTAGGCTTCTGGTGATGTTCGCTGTTCTGCCCTGTCATAGGATCTGGCGCTTCATGGATGACAACACCTGACGGATCCTGCTAACTATGATGAAATCTGAGGGGTTTCCATCTGCCAGGCTATAAAATTGTGTCCAGAATTTATGACCTGATCTGCGAATGGGGTCACAAAACAGATGTGATCAAAGGCTTATATGTTCTCTAGCATCAGATTATGATGTCCTGCAGCCGCTGAGGTGTGTATTATGAGGTTCTGCAGCAGCTGAGGTGTGTATTAAGATGTTCTGCAGCAGCTGAGGCATTTAGGAGGTTCTGCAGCAGCTGAGGCGTGTATTAGGAGGTTTTACTGAAGCTGAGGTGTGTATTAGGAGGTTCTGCAGCAGCTGAGGGGTGTATAATGATTTTCTGCAACAGCTGAGGGGTGTATGATAATGTTCTACAGCAGCTGAGGGGTGTATTATGAGGTTGTGCAGCATTCAGAGAAACATCAGTTGTGACTGGATTAAATTCTTTAGTTTTCTGTGTCTGCACAGTGTAAAATGTTCCTGTGCTGTTCCTCTTCTGGCATGTGTCGCACTGTGACCTGACTGACCAGTCCGGACGTGACCTGATCCAGCGGCATCACCAGTCCAGACTCCAGTCCAGCTCCGTGAAGATCTACCCCATGCCCTGACTGCGCTCTGCCAGCAGCACAAACAGTAAGTCAGCATTGGGGAGGAGGCGAAGCAGGAGCAGGCACAGTCCATGGGGGAAGGATGGCACACTATATAAGAAGTAGCAGCAGCGGGCACAATTCATTGGGTAAGGCTAGGTAATCACTTGCAATCAGATTTCGGTATTCTCTTCCAGCATACCAGCAGAATTCCAGAATCGCCAGATCCAGCATATGCCAAACACTGCTGTCACCTGCCGGATCCCATTCACAATAATGGGATCATTCGAGATCCGGCATGCAGCTGTATTTTGTCCTTTATTTTTGCCAAAATCTGCGATGGAGGCTTCTGCTGGAACCTCTGCAGTAGATGTGAACGTACACATAGGGTGCTATGGGTCACTCACAAGGGGCCCCAATTCAGATTCTTGCCATGGGGCCCAGTGATTTCTATGTACGCCCCTGCTAATGGGCTACTATGGGTGAGTTCTTATTATAACTGGCAAAGCACTATTGGCATAATATGGGGGGTGGGTTGGTTTTTATTATAACTGACACTATTGGGGATTTATAGAATGGTCATTATTTTAACTGGGGCAGTGTTATTGGGGTACTGTGCTGGGGGAGGGGGTCACCATTATACCTGCTGCAGCACTATTGAGACACTGTGGGTGGTCATTATTATAACTGGGGCATCACTATTGGGGAACTGTGGGGGAGAGTGTCATTATTAAAACTGGGACAGCACTATGGGGACACAGATGGCACTATAAGGTGGCATTTTTATTATTTGGACACTAAAAGGGGCATTAAGACTACTGGCGGCACTAGGGGGTATATTTACTACTGGGGCACACTAAGGGGCTTTAATACTACAGGAATCAGTGTGATGGGCTTTATTTCTACTGGGGTACTATAGGAAGGCATTATTACTATTGGGGGAATTATGATGGGCTCTACAGTCATGGCCAAAAGTTTTGAGAATGACACAAATATTATATTTTCACATGATCTGCTGCCCTCTGGTTTTTATGTGTGTTTGTCAGATGTTTTTATCACATACAGAAATATAATTGCAATCATATTATGAGTAACAAAAGCTTATATTGACAGTTAGAATGAGTTAATGCAGCAAGTCAATATTTGCAGTGTTGACCCTTCTTCTTCAGGACCTCTGCAATTCTCCCTGGCATGCTCTCAATCAACTTCTGGACCAAATCCTGACTGATAGCAGTCCATTCTTGCACAATCAATGCTTGCATTTTGGCAGAATTTGTAGGTTTTTGTTTGTCCACCCGTCTCTTGATGATTGACCACAAGTTCTCAATGGGATTAAGATCTGGGGAGTTTCCAGGCCATGGACCCAAAATCTCTATGTTTTGTTCCCTGAGCCATTTAGTTATCACCTTTGCTTTATGGCAAGGTGCTCCATCATGCTGGAAAAGGCATTGTTGATCGCCAATCTGCTCTTGGACAGTTGGGAGAAGTTACTCTCGGAGGACATTCTGGTACCATTCTTTATTCATGGCTGTGTTTTTAGGCAAGACTGTGAGAGAGCCGATTCCCTTGGCTGAGAAGAAACCCCACACATGAATGGTTTCAGGATGCTTTACAGTTGGCATGAGACAAGACTGGTGGTAGCGCTCACCTCGTCTTCTCCGAATAAGCTGTTTTCCAGATGTCCCAAACAATCGAAAAGGGGATTCATCAGAGAAAATGACTTTACCCCAGTCCTCAGCAGTCCACTCCCTGTACCTTTTGCAGAATATCAGTCTGTCCCTGATGTTTTTTCTGGAGAGAAGTGGCTTCTTTGCTGCCCTCCTTGAGACCAGGCCTTGCTCCAAGAGTCTCCGCCTCACAGTGCGTGCAGATGCACTCACACCTGCCTGCTGCCATTCCTGAGCAAGCTCTGCATGTTAGGCCAAGGAGCCCTTTTTTAAATAATAAAGTGACTCTGCCCTGAGACAGAGTCACCGGGGATCACTGGACTCAGATCCTAAGTCACCCGAGCAGGGCAACCCAGGAACTAAGCAGCCGGAAAGGCAAGCTCCCGAAGGAGGACAGGGGATGAGCCCCAATGCCCGTGTGCACAAGCACACAATAATAAGCTCCCGAAGGAGGATAGGGGATGAGCCCCAATGCCCGGTAGGCAAATGCGCACAAGCACTCAATGCTCTCAAATCTGGGACCAGCACAGGGTACCCAGCTCTCAATCGGACCACGTGTGCCGAGTTCCGCGCCTCCCGGAGGAGGTTGCAGCCCAACACACAATGTGGCCTCCAAACACACAAACTGGCGCACACTAGGGTTCCGCGCCTCCCGAAGGAGGTTGCAGTCCAACACACAACAACTCCTGCCTAGACCACAGACTACACCTAGTGTGCAACCAAGGTCCTAGTCACAAAGCAGAGCGACCGGGTCTCTAGCTTAGCAAAGCAACAACAAGGCACCGGCGCCTGCTGCCAATACTGAGGGGTTTTTATAGTGAAGCAACCAATTAACAGGGCGGTGCTTCCTGTGCAGGACTGGCGGATGTGACATCATCTGTAGCCTCGAAGTATGGGCACATGATCACCTCCTGGCGGAAGTGACATCACAGGCAGGGTCAAGGTCGGAGCTTATGACCACTTCCTGTGTCTGAACCAAAACAAAGTGTCTTAAAGCGACAGTGTCGTAATTAGACTACAAGCGTGCGCGTGCACGGCGTCGGTGCCCGCGCCTTACAGTACCCCCCCCCTCAGGGCCCCCCCTCCTCCTCCAAAAGGCCGCAATCAGATTTGGGGCATTCAAATTATCCTCTGGCTCCCAGGTCCGTTCTTCAGGACCGAATCCCACCCAGTCCACCAGATAGGACGTGACACCTCGTATAGTCCTAGAGTCAAGGATCTCCTGTACCTCGTACTCGGCCTCAACGGTTTCTGGCTCCTCTTGTAAAGGAGGAGAGAACCTATTCAGCCGTACAGGTTTGAGAAGAGAGACATGAAAGGAATTTACGACTCTCCATGACAGAGGCAGTTTAATACGATAGGTGACTGGGTTAATTCGGGACAGTACCCGAAAAGGACCGAGAAAACGGGGCGCAAATTTCAAAGACGCCACTCGGAGCCGAATGTATTTTGAGGAAAGCCAGACCAGATCTCCAGGCGCGAACTCCGGACCGCTGGAACGTCTGCGATCAGCATGATGCTTCATTTTGGTCTTGGAAGCAGCCAAGGAGGACTGGGTCTGTTGCCAGACATCTCGCAGATGTGCGGCGAAATCCGCAACAGCGGGCATCTCTGCCATGACGGGTAAAGGAAGAGGAAGGCGGGGGTGTTGTCCATTCTGGACAAAGAAGGGGGTTTTCCCCACAGCATCGGACACAGAATTATTTACTGCAAACTCTGCCCAGGCCAACAGCTCAGACCAGTTGTCGTGCCTTGCGGAAATAAAATGTCGCAAGTAAATTTGGAGGGATTGGTTGAGTCTTTCTGCCAAGCCATTAGTTTGAGGGTGAAAAGCCGAAGACAGATCCACATCAACCCCCAGTAGATGGCACAGCTCCCTCCAAAACCTAGCTGCAAACTGAGGACCTCTGTCGGAAATAATTCGCCTCGGTAACCCATGCAACCGAAAGATGTGGCGAAAAAATAATTCCGCCAAGTGAGGCGCAGAAGGCAACCCTGGCAGCGCAACAAAGTGGCATACGTGGGAGAATAGATCAGTAACGATCCAGACCACGGTATTTCCTTCCGAGGAAGGGAGCCCCGTCACGAAGTCCATGGCGATGTCCTGCCAGGGACTCTCAGGGACTTGCAGCGGCATCAACAAGCCCGAAGGTCTCTGGCGGACCGGCTTATTACGGGCACAGGTGGTGCACCCCAGGGTAAAAGCCCGAACATCCCGACTGAGACCTGGCCACCAATAGTGCCGAGAAATTAATTCCATCGTTCTTTTGGGACCCGGGTGTCCAGCCAGACGAGTTATGACCCCAAGAGAGGATCTCCTCTCTGCGAGCGGGTGGCACATACGTCTTACCCGGAGGCAGCTGGCGCAGACCAATAGGGTTCACAGGTAGAAGCTTTTCTGCAGGAATGTTGGGACGAACCTCAGGCTCAGTACCATGGGCATCAAAAGAGCGGGACAAAGCATCCGCTCTGACATTCTTGTCCCCGTTCACAAAGTGTAAAACAAAATTAAAACGAGAAAAGAAAAGAGCCCATCTCGCCTGTCGAGCGTTAAGCCTCTGAGCAGATTGGAGATACAAAAGATTCTTGTGATCGGTGAAGATCACAACGGGAAACCTGGCCCCCTCCAGGAGATGTCTCCACTCCTCTAAAGCCAGTTTGATGGCCAGTAGTTCCCGATCTCCTATGCAATAATTCCGCTCAGCAGGATTAAAGGCCTTGGAGAAAAAGCCACAGGACAGTTTAGTCCCTTTGCCATCCTTTTGGTAGAGAAAAGCTCCAGCCCCTACTGATGACGCATCCACCTCCACGAAGAAGGGGCGTTGGGGGTCTGGGCGATGAATCACTGTGGCCGATAGGAAGGCCTCCTTCAGCGCAATGAAGGCATGCTCCGCCTCCGACGACCATTTACTAGGATTAGCCCCTTTGCGAGTCAATGCAGTGAGAGGAGCCACCAGAGAAGAGAAATGGAGAATGAACTTCCTATAATAATTGGCGAACCCCAGAAACCTCTGGACCGCCTTTAAAGACTGCGGTTTGGGCCAAGCCATGATGGACCTGAATTTATCGGGGTCCATTTGAAGCCCCTGTGCGGAAACTATGTAGCCAAGAAAGGCCAACTGGGTCTTCTCGAACTCGCACTTCTCTAATTTGGCGTACAAATGGTTAATCCGAAGGCGGTGCAACACCTCCTTCACCATGCGCCTGTGGGTAGATAAGTCGCGAGAAAACACCAGAATGTCGTCTAAGTAGACCACCACAGCAGTAGTCAAGAGATCCCTAAATATGTCGTTCAGGAAGTCCTGAAACACCGCTGGAGCATTACAGAGACCAAAGGGCATAACCAGGTATTCATAATGACCGTCTCTGGTGTTAAATGCGGTTTTCCACTCATCACCCTCCCGAATACGGATCAGGTTATATGCCCCGCGCAGGTCTAGTTTGGAAAAGACCGTTGCGCCCTGAAACCGATCAAATAATTCGGAGATGAGAGGAAGCGGGTATTTATTTTTTACGGTGATGTCGTTAAGACCCCTATAGTCAATACACGGTCGCAAGGACCCATCTTTTTTTAGAAACGAAAAAGAAACCAGCCCCAGCAGGGGAGCTGGATTTTCGTATGAACCCCTTCTCAAGGTTCTCTTTGATATAAGCTGACATAGCTTCGGTCTCCGGTACAGACAGAGGGTACACTCTACCACGGGGCGGAGTAGACCCCGGTACCAACTCGATGGCACAGTCGTAGGGACGATGTTTGGGTAGAGTGTCTGCCCCCTTCTTACAGAAGACGTCAGCAAAAGCCGCGTATTGCGCAGGTAACCCCTGGAGTTCAGCTGGAAGGGGTGGTGTCTCTACAGAGATCACCCTCGTCATGCACTTGTCCTGACAGTGAGGGCCCCACTGTTTGACCTCACCGGTGGTCCAATCCAGTGTGGGAGCGTGTAGTCTCAGCCATGGAAGGCCCAAGAGGATTGGGTCCAAAGACTGAGGTAATACTAGGAGTGAAATGATCTCCTTATGTAAGGCTCCTATCTGGATCTCGACAGGAACTGTGCGGTGTGTGATGCACCTGCCTAATTTAGAACCGTCCACCACAGTGATGTTTATACTGGTGGCCAGAGGTTTGATAGGAATTCCGAGCCTCTGGGTCCACTTACGTGAAATAAAATTACCAGAAGCACCGGAATCAATAAAGGCTCTGGTTGGCGTGGTCTTACCATTTACCCTGATCGAGACGGGGAGTGTGCATTTTGTGGAGGTTTGTACGATCTCACCTAGGGGAATACCTCCCACTGACCCTAGGTGCGCCCGTTTTCCCGACTTCTGAGGACAATGGGGAGCAATGTGGCCTGGTTTCTTACAAAAATAGCAAACCACCCCAGACCTGCGGGGACCGAGTCTGTCTATCTCCATAGGTTCTTCAGGTGGAACTGCAGGCCTGGAAAATACCGGAGCCAGCCGACCCCGTCTCTGCTCAGTAGCTTGCTCGAGACGGCGTTCGGACAGATGGCGGTCAATCCTTATGGCCAGATCAATGAGACCCCGGAGAGTACCTGGTCTCTCTCTACCTGCCAGCTCGTCCTTGATGGAAGGACTTAAGCCGGCGGAGAAAATCGCTAGCAAGGGAGCATCTTGCCATGCCAACTCGGACGCCAGGGTTCGGAAACGGATGGCGTATTGTGAAACCGAGTCCGCTCCCTGGCGTAGTTCCAGAAGACAGGAGCTGGCGGTAACCAGGGGATCAGGTCCCTGAAACACCTCTCTAAAGCAGGACAAAAAGAGAGGTAGGGAGGACACACAAGGATCACTTCTCTCCCATAGAGGGGTAGCCCAAGCCAGTGCCTGCCCGGATAAGAGGGATATTATGAATGCCACTTTGGTGTGGTCATCCAAAAAACTGTCCAGGTTCAATTGAAAGTGGATCAGGCACTGACTTAAGAATCCCCGACACTCCTGTTGTTCCCCACTGAAACGTACGGGCAGAGGTAACTTAGGCGGTCGGTGAATCGCCACGGGAACTTGCGGACATACCGGAGCAGCAGCGGAGTGGGAAATAGCGGCAGCCTGCTGCTCCACGGCCTGCAACCGACCGTCTAAGGTGGACAGCAATTCCGTGCTAGACGCCGAGATGGCGGCAGCACGTTGCTCCATCTCCTGCATGCGTTGTTCCCATAATTTAACGTATGCCTGCATGGAGGGAGTTAGAGACATAGCACCGGCGGATCCCTGGCCGGTGCCTACTGTTAGGCCAAGGAGCCCTTTTTTAAATAATAAAGTGACTCTGCCCTGAGACAGAGTCACCGGGGATCACTGGACTCAGATCCTAAGTCACCCGAGCAGGGCAACCCAGGAACTAAGCAGCCGGAAAGGCAAGCTCCCGAAGGAGGACAGGGGATGAGCCCCAATGCCCGAAGGCACGTGTGCACAAGCACACAATAATAAGCTCCCGAAGGAGGATAGGGGATGAGCCCCAATGCCCGGTAGGCAAATGCGCACAAGCACTCAATGCGCTCAAATCTGGGACCAGCACAGGGTACCCAGCTCTCAATCGGACCACGTGTGCCGAGTTCCGCGCCTCCCGGAGGAGGTTGCAGCCCAACACACAATGTGGCCTCCAAACACACAAACTGGCGCACACTAGGGTTCCGCGCCTCCCGAAGGAGGTTGCAGCCCAACACACAACAACTCCTGCCTAGACCACAGACTACACCTAGTGTGCAACCAAGGTCCTAGTCACAAAGCAGAGCGACCGGGTCTCTAGCTTAGCAAAGCAACAACAAGGCACCGGCGCCTGCTGCCAATACTGAGGGGTTTTTATAGTGAAGCAACCAATTAACAGGGCGGTGCTTCCTGTGCAGGACTGGCGGATGTGACATCATCTGTAGCCTCGAAGTATGGGCACATGATCACCTCCTGGCGGAAGTGACATCACAGGCAGGGTCAAGGTCGGAGCTTATGACCACTTCCTGTGTCTGAACCAAAACAAAGTGTCTTAAAGCGACAGTGTCGTAATTAGACTACAAGCGTGCGCGTGCACGGCGTCGGTGCCCGCGCCTTACACTGCACTGCTGGTAGCCCGATCCCGCAGCTAAAACACTTTTAAGAGATGGTCCTGGCGCTTGCTGGTCTTTCTTGGGCGCCCTGGAGCCTTTTTGGCAACAATGGAACCTCTCTCCTTGATGATGCGATAGATTGTTGACTGAGGTGCAATCTTTCTAGCTGCGATACTCTTCCCTGTTAGGCCATTTTTGTGCAGTGCAATGATGACTGCACCTGTTTCTTTAGAGATAACCATGGTTAACAGAAGAGAAACAATGATGCCAAGCACCAGCCTCCTTTTAAAGTGTCCAGTGGTGTCATTCTTACTTAATCATGACAGATTGATCTCCAGCCCTGTCCTCATCAACACCCACACCTGTGTTAATGGAGCAATCACTGAAACGATATTAGCTGGTCCTTTTAAGGCAGGGCTGCAATGATGTTGAAATGTGTTTTAGGGGGTAAAGTTCATTTTCTAGGCAAATATTGACTTTGCTAGTAATTGCTGTTAAGCTGATCACTCTTTATAACATTCTGGAGTATATGCAAATTGCCATTATAAAAACTGAAGCAGTAGACTTTGTAAAAATTAATATTTGTATCATTCTCAAAACTTTTGGCCATGACTGTACTTCTACTGGGGGCACTATGGGGGAACTAATATTACTTAGAGACATTATGGCGGGCTTAATTACTACTTTGGGACCATGGGGAACATGATTACTAGTATGGGTACTACTCTACCTATTATTACTTCTGGGGGATATTACTACTGTTGGGGACACTGTAGGGGCAATATTGCTACTAATTATTAATATTTATCGGACTTTTGGGAACACTATTGCTGTGGGCACCCTGGGACAGTATCAGCTTAGCACAATTATTTTGGTGTACACTATGTTTACTGCACTATTAACATCAGGGACACTATTTTTGAGGGCACTGTGTGGCAATAATTATTGAAGGAAATATTTGTGTGCTACTAGTATTTTATCTGTTTCTGCAGTATAGTATTGGATAACACAGTGGGTGGCAGGATGGGATTTTCTGAAAGTAGGGAGGATTATGGCAAAGTATGAAAGGAAGTTGTCTGTGTGACAAACTCTACAAGGCGAAACATGGCTGAAAGAAGCCATCATGGAGTGTGGTCTGAAAGGAGAAGATGAGGAAAGAGAGCATGTATATCAGAGGAGATATCACTGGATGTAAGAGGTATTTGGTGCTGGATTCTCCAGCATGGTTTGTAATTTAAAAAGTAATAGGTCCTAATGGTGTGTCTGTCATTTTGACAGGAAAATTAGTGTTATTATTTTTGTCATATCTGAAGGAACTGCTGGCTAAGAACAAAGCTTATGACATTCGCATTATAATAGCCTTTTTTTATTATTATTTATCACTTTTTGTATATGAAGCAATAATATCTTAGGACCCTAATCAAGGTTGCCAACCAAAATCTTTCTTTTTTCTGGACAACTTAACCCAAAATCATGGACGGAAAACAGTTTTTACAGACAAGTTGGAAAACCATAATGGACAAATATTATAATTAATATATGCCTATAGCACAATATACTAATCAGAACTCATTATCAGCATTTACTGTGAACTGTGAAATGATGAGAATTACCACCAAAATAAGCTAGTCAGGAACCACCAGCCTTAAAAAAATAAAGGACACCGCTATTTTTTTTTTTACAGACAGAGAAAAAAAGTTGCCTATTTTTACAGACTGTCCAGAAATTTCTGGACAGTTGGCAATCCTGGCCCTAATGCAAAATATGTAACAGGGCACATTGCAACTGCCCTTTTTGGCCTTGAGCTGCCTCTGCACCCCCTGTAGCTACAGTACACCCCTGATAATATCCGTCATCCCTATCAATGGAGACTGGGCACAGAGAGTGGCTTCTAAGGCCAGTGACTAGGGAGTGACATGTGATTATATGAGCTATGTACTTTGATCTTTCTTTTAGATAGACATATCAGGATACGCACTGTACATAATATTCTATATACTGGGACATTAGTAAGAGTTTCCTCTTATCTTTATATATAATCACATAATTATTCCCCGCGGCTGACAATGTACTTACCTCCTCTCTCAGCTCACACGCAGCAAGTAATTCTAAGCCTCAGTATCCAGGAAGACAGAACAGTTCTGCCAGAAAAACACACTGTAAACTCCACAGACGAGAGGGAGGTGTTTACTCTGCAGATGGCCAGAGGACGTGTGCCCTGCCTACAGTGCGTCGTCACATTTCCTAGTGGGCTAAACAACCTCATGACTTCATGCCCACATCACTAGACTTACTTTCTCTGAGAGGAGCAACACTAGGGAATTTGCTAGAAAGCATGTTTTACCAAGCATCTGGTCAGTTGCAGTATCATCACCAGGAGGTGAACCACAACAATAATGCTCTGCAGGGACTGTGAACACTCTGGGTGCACTGGGATGCAGTGCACTGCATGGACTTGGAACTCAAGGTGCAATGGGATGCAATATTCTGCAGGGTCTGACACAGCTAGTGGCACTAGGAGGACTGTGGATGTTGGCTGCCCTCTCAGCCTAGGGATGCAATGTTCTGCAGGAAGACAATGCCCTTTCTACAGGAGGACAATGCCCAAAGCACTACATCCTTCACTGGTTTCTCGGAATGCCCTCACTTTATGAATGCCAATTTTGGTTTCAGGAGACAGCTTTATTTTTTTCCTTTTTTTTCCTCTTTGCATTTCAAAAGCCATAACTTTTTTATTTTTCTGTAGCCATATTAGCAGAAGGCCTATAGGCCTATAACCCAGATCATAAGCTCATTGCACCTAGCTAGAAGCAACAAACAGTACTCCTCATTGTCACTACTGCTGCCCACTGTCTTAGTAGGATGGCCAGAAGTCTGGCATTAGAAGGGACAGCCCTGATTCCTGGCACCTTGTTCTCCATCCAGCGCAGGACTTAGACGGACACTGGGGTGTCCTACTTTTCAGTGGCACCACGCTCAAACAGTATTGTTGTGCTATTGCAGGCACAAACTGACTGATTTACGGGATGCGCCAGCATATAGCACAGGCGTCTTTGACTGCGGAGTGTCTTAGTGGTTAGGAGTTAAAGTGTAAATGGATTCCTGCTGGGCAGTTTAATGTTCTAGCCCGCAGGGGTGGTTAGGGCACAGTGTTATCCCTGCTGCCTTTCATAGGCTGCCGGCCCCTCCTGTGGCCATTCTATGGTGTTTTCTCCTGCCCCTCCCCTAGATGTAATAAAAAGGAAGGCTTACCCCTTGCTCAAACTCTCATTGCTGCAGGTATGGCCGACGTTAGAGAGGTCCTGGCAGCCATCACTGCCAGGATCAGCACTGAACGACTGGGGTTTCTATCACGGTTGTTGGCAGGCTTGCCGGAGCTCCCTCCTGCTGCTGCGGCTGTTGGTGGCCAGGGGGCCGCACGGCGCACCTGTTTACCCTGCCGCCTGAGCCCCAGTCTTCCCCCTGGTGTCCCCAGAAAAAGCGTTGGGGGGGGGGAGGGGGCTGTATCCAGAGTGCTGGCTGGGAGCTCTGCTGCTCTTCCGGCTGCGCATCCTGTGGCCCCACCCCTTCCTCGTGTTCTCCCGTTCCCCTGCGCAGTAATAATCACCCTTCTTCCTCCTCCTCCTCTGCTGAGGAGCGTAATGCCCCCACTGCTGCTCCTCTGCAGCACACTGGGGAAACGGCACTGGCCACCAATGAGCCCCTGTTAACCCCTTCTGTGCCAGCCACCCCAGTCCCACTTCCAGCTGTGAACCTGCAATGGCTGCAGGTCTGCTGTCCCCAGATCCACCTGTCGCTCCCACCCCCATGGCCCCAGTAGGGCACTCTGTCGCCCCGTGTAGCCGCTCTTGCTCCCCCTCCCCCGCACGTTGCTCCGACCACCACAGCAGGCGCAGGTCGGGATACCGCAGACACAGCTGTTCCCGCCACTGCTCAAGATCTTCATGGCGGGATTGTAGATATGTCCTCTCCAGATCTTCAAGGTGGCGGTCACCTTCTTCATCAGAGGTCAGTTCCTGCAGAGTCAATTCTGGCAAGTCCCATTCACTTCAGAGGCGGGAGCCTACTCATTCGACCAGAAGGTCGTCAGTGTGGTCCAGGAGCCAGTTCCTCCGGTCGTTCCAGTGGAGCCTCCGTCTGCTGCATCTGGTGGCGAGTTTAATTTCACAGGGGCCTGAGGTTCGACCACAATGGGTCAGAAGTTAGTCCCTGCCCTTAAGGCTTTGTTGTCCCAATTAGATCTGGGGGATTCACTTTCGCCCTCTGCAGCCATTGCCCAAGGTAACAAGCCACCCAGGGCCAGAGATCACAAAGAAGCTCTATTTAGCGGTCTATGCCCTCTGGGAGCACATTTAGATGAGGATCTGGACGTTGATATTTGGTCTTCAATCACGGTTGACCAGCACACGGTCGACAAACAACGCAGGCTCAACTCCAACAGATTTATTGAACGCAGACCTAGGGTGGCTCATACCAGGGAAATTAGCTTCAGGCTTTCTCAGTTTTAGGGTATGTCATGAGGCAGAGTCACCCTGAAAGATGCTCAGAATTATTTGTCATTACATGGACTCTATACATGGACTATACATGGACTCACTACATGGACTCTATATACAGCGCCTACAAAGCCCATGGGGGATCCGTTTGGTGGCGGTATGACGAGGAATTTCGTTGGAGATTGGCGATTAACCCGGGCATCGGTTGGGGAGTAAAAGCCACAGATCTTTGGCTCCGTCTGATGATGGCCCAAAGAACCCACCGCTCAGTGCTCCAGATGGCGACCAAAATGGTCGCCAATGCGACTTAGAATTTACAAATGGCTACAAGACTTTTCAGTCTTGTCGCCATTTGTGCCTAGACCTGGCATTTACCGATACTAGGCTGCGCTACTGCGCTGCCTTATGTCAGAGAACATGGTGCGCGCTCCATGTTCCTTCAGCAGCACAGGGGAGAAGGAAGCAGTCTGTCCCTCCCCCCCGTGCTGCTGCCGCTGCCACCAATGGGGAGGAGGAGGAGAGGGGAGGGGGAGGGCGCACTGCGCCACCAATGAGAGGGACGGAGGAGGGGAGGGGGAAGGCGCACTACGCCACCAATGATGATAACTATGTTTAATAGAAGTACAGGAGGCGGCACCTGAGGGGTTAATTACTGCTGATCGCAGTTCCCTATCATACAGGTCGGGTGCCGGCTATGTGATTCTGCGCCGGGACCCGCCTCCTGTACTTTTATTAAACATAGTTATGTGCATTGGTGGCGCAGTGCACCCTCCCCCCAACCCCCCAGTATAATTAACATTGGTAGCAGTGGCCACAGGGTCCCCTCCCCCCCCCCCTCATTGGTGGTGCAGTGGCAGTTCCGATCAGAGCCCCAGCAGTGTAATCTCGGGGTTCCGGTTGGTTACCATGGCAACCAGGACGCTACTGAAGTCCTGGCTGCCATGGTAAGCTTCCTGCTGCCGTGTGCACAAAGTTCTATTGGGGTGAATAGGACAAGGGATTAAAAGATCCCAGGTTCTAGCCCCCAGGAGGCTAAAAGTTATTAAATAAAAAGTAAAAAAAAACAATGAATGTAAAGCACATTAGTTCAAGTATAGGAGGCAGCGGTATGACATACCCGGCCTCAATAACAGGGCACTGCGGCAATTAACCCCTCAGGTATGGCACCTGAGGGGTTAATTGCTGCGGATCGCACACCCTGCTATTGAGGCTGGGTATGTTATACCGCTGCCATCACCCGCTGCCTCCTATACTTGATTTAATGTGCTTTATATTCATTGGTGGCACAGTGCACCCTTTCCCCCAGCCCCCCCAGTTATTACTCTCATTGGTGGCGCAATGGCCACAGGCGACCCCCCCCCCCCCCTTCATTGGTGGCAGTGGTAGATTCCGATCGGAGCCCCAGCAGTGTAATCTCAGGGCTCCAATCGCTTACCATGGCATCCAGTACACTACTCAAGTCCTGGCTGCCATGGTAAGCGCCCTGCTGCTGTGTGCACAAAGCACAGGGCAGCAGGCAGAGTGTGAAGTCCTATTCACTCTAATAGAGCTCTATTAGGGTGAATAGTACAAGAGTTCTAGCCCCTAAGGGGGCTAATACTTAGTAAATAAAAAGTAAAAAACAAAACAAAAAACACAACACCAATATATTAAGTTTAAGGGCCCATTCACCGTGTGAATGTGCCCGCATCTATTCTGCAAAATATTCTGCATTCACTTCAATGGGCGGCGTGCGAACTTGCTGCGGCTCTGCAAGAAATTACAGAACATGTCCTATTAGGCATTTTTACGCGGTTCCGGCCCCACACATGTCCCTGCGGCAGTCCGGATCCGACGGCACCCTTCACCTGCCGGATCCGGACTGCCGCTAGAGTGAAAGAGGCCTTACCCTGCACTTGAAGCGTGACCTTCACGTTTGGTGCAATTCCCTCAAGTCTTATAGTGGACACACCTGTTGGCAGCTCGCCGACACTTCCATCTCTGATCTCTCCCTTTTTACCGATGCAGCGGGTGTCACCAGTTTTGGGGCTATATTAGGGTGCGAATGGTGTTCCGCCACCTGGCCACTTCATTGGCAGGTGGAAGTCGGCATGTTTTGCTTCTTATGTTCGCCCTGAACTGTTATTGTAATTTTCCTTTGCAGATCCCCCACGCCCCACGGTTTGTTTTCTAGGGTACTCTTATATGCTATGGGCTGGGCAAACAGCGTAAGGCCACCGCCTAGGGGTAAGTTGGCTGCTCCACACCCGGAGCGCCAAGGTAACTTTTGAGAAGATCCTCAACTGATTTTGCAGAAAGACATGCGGTTTGGGGTGGGGAGCTGGTTTTTGATCTACGCATTCGAGGCTTCTCTCATCCCCAGTCAGTCACTGGAGCCGAAGGACGTGTCACTCTGTGACTGACTGAGGGTGACAGAAGCACCGTATGGATCTTGGTTCTAGCACTGTATTTGTGTGTTAAAATTGGAAATGGTACTGTACTATGATCTGATACTATGATACTATCATTGTTTGAGGCTTTGTTCAGAGCCTGTGTCGCAGATCATGTAAAAAAGGCCAGACAAAAAGGTCTTTATGTGTTCGGTCTATGTACATGCAATACTCCACAATACTGTACTTCCAAAATTGTTATTTAACCCCTTCTACCCCTGGCCTGTTTTCACCTTTCTGCCCAGGCCATTTTTTGCTAATCCGTCATGTGTAACTTTATGTGGTAATAACTTTGGAACGCTTTTACTTATCTAGGCCATTCTGAGATTGTTTTCTCGTCACATATTGTGCTTCACGACAGTAGTAAATTTGTGGCAAAATATTTCATTTTTATTTATTAAAAAAAATACAAAATTTAGCAAAAATTTGGAAAAATTAGCAAATTTCCAAATTTCAATTTCTCTACTTTCAAAATAAATAGTAATACCTCCAAAAATAGTTATTATTTTACATTCCCCAAATGTCTACTTTATGTTGGCATAATTTTATAAATGTCATTTTACTTTTTTAGGACGTTAGAAAGCTTAGAACACATTTTTCAAATTTTCAACAAAATATACAAAACCATTTTTTAAGCACCAATTCAGATATAAAGTGATTTTGAGGGGCTTACATAATGGAAACCACCCATCAATGACCCCATTTTAGAAACTACACCCCTCAAATTATTTAAAACTGATGTTACAAACTTTGTTAACCCTTTAGGTGTTCTACAAGAATTAAAGGAAAATGTAATCGAAATTTCAAAATTTCATTTTTATGCAGATTTTTCATGTTAATCATTTTTTCTTGCAACACAGCAAGGGTTAACAGCAAACTAAACCTCAATATACATTACTCTGATTCTGCAGTTTACAGAAATACCCCAGAAAACTCTATGGGTTTGTGGCAGTGGTCAGAAGGAAAAGAGAGACCCTGACGTACCCGTAGAGCGGAAACTCTCAAAAAGTGACCCCATTTTGGAAACTATACCCTTCAAAGAATATATTAAGGGGGGTACTGACCACTTTGACCCCTAAGCGTTTTACGGAATTTGGAAACATTTGGCTGTGAAAATAAAAAGTTTCATTTCTTCCAATAAAATGTTGCTTTAGCCCCAAATTTTTCATTTTTACAAGGGCTAACAGGAGAAAAACACCCCATAATTTGTTCTCCATTTTCTCCTGAATATGGCAACACCCCATATGTGGTGGTAAACTGCTGTGGGGACACATGGCAGGACTCAGAACGGAAGGAGCACCATATGGATTTTGCAGCACAGATTTTGATGGATTGGTTTGCGGGTGCCATCGGTTTTTATTTTTTGAGTTATTGTCTTATTTGGGGTATTATTTTTTGTGGGATGAGGTGACCATTTCATTGGCATCATTTTGGGGTACATAAGACTTTTTGATTGCTTGGTGTTACACTTTTTGTGAGGCAAGGTGACAAAAAATGGCTGTTTTGGCATAGTTTTAAAAAAACATTTTTTACACCATTCACCTGAAGGGCAAATCATGTGATATTTTTATAGAGCAGGTTGTTATGGACGTGGCGATACCCAATATGTGTAACATTTTTATTTTTGTTAAGTTTTACACATTAGATACAATTTTGAACAGATTTAGCACAAGTTTTTGTGCTGCCATATTTTTTTAAATTTTCGGGCGATTGTCTTAGGTAGGGTATCAATTTCTGCGGGATGAGATGGCGGTTTGATTGGTACCATTTTGGGGTAAATATGCCTTTTTGATCGCCTGCTATTACACTTTTTGTGAGGGTAGGTGACCAATAAATGGCTGTTTTGTCATAGTTTTTAAAAAAAATTTTTTTACAGCGTTCACCTGAGGGGGAATATAATGTGATATTTTTATAGAGCAGATTGTAATGGACGTGGTGATAAACAATATGTCTAAAATTTTTATTTTTGTTAAGTTTTAACATTAGATGCATTTTTGAATAGAATAAAAACATTTTTTGTGTTGCCATTTTCTGAGAGCCATATTTTTTTTATTTTTCGGGCGATTGTCTTAGGTAGGGTCTCATTTTTTTGTTCAACGAGATGACGATTTGATTGGTACTATTTTGGGGTAAATACGCCTTTTTTATCGCCTGCTATTACACTTTATGTGAGGGAAGGTGACCAAAAATGGCTGTTTTGGCACTGTTTTTTTTTTGTTTTTTTTACTGCGTTTACCTGGCGGGGTGAATCATGTGATATTTTTATAGAGCCGGTCGATATGGACGCAGCAATACCTAATATGACTACTTTTCTATTTTTCCCTTTTTTTTAAACTTTATTTTGGGAAAAGGGCGTTTTATTGTTGTTGTTTTTTTACTTGAAACTTTATTTTTTCACTTTTTTTCACACTTTTTTTTTTACTTTTGGGGGTTTGATCCCATTTACAATGCATTACAATACTTCTGTATTGTAATGCATTGACTGTAAGTGTATTACATAGTGTAATACACTTACAGCTTCATGCCTGTGAGATCCAGGGGGCTGGATCTCACAGGCTTCCGTAGAAGGCAGCCACGATGCCTAAGGAAGGCATCGGGCTGCCTTCCCTACCATCGGGTCCCCATCACAGCAGCGCGGGGACCTGATGGACTCCCCTTCCTGCCGCCCGCATCGCATGTGCCTCGGTCAGCGATGACCGCGGCACATCGAGGGTTAATGCACCAGCATCTGTGTTTTCACCGATGCTGGTGCATACAGCAGGGGTCCGGCTACTGGGCACAGCCGGTTTGGGAAGTCACTTCGGGAAGGGGTTAATGTTATTTGGTTCTGTGTAATGCCCTAATGTATTGTATTGTACCTGCATAGTTTTGTATAGAAAAGTCAGGGTTAACAATCCTGATTCTGCTCTTGTAGGAGGCTAGCAGTTAGACCTAGGTCTGCCCCAGTTTAGTTTGGAGTCTAGTGTTAGCTGACAAAGAGAGGAGCTATATGTGCTCACTTCTTAGAGAAGCTACGCCTGAGTCCCAGAGAATCCCTACCTCTGAGTTATTTGTATGAAGAAAGTCATCTCTGCTGTACAGTACTCCAGATAGTGAAACTAGAGACTAGAAAAGGATGAACTAGAGGGTCCCGAATCTGCATGGAGGAGCATTAAAGTAAGGTATTCACTGACTGATAAAGACTTTATTGCAGTGACAAAGCACATTGCTAATAAACCTTTCCACACTGTGATATGGTTCTGACCTGCCATATCTTAATTCTGCACCCCTCAGCTAGGGAAATTATAGATGAGTTTGCAAGGACCTTATTGTCTGCCTTCGATTCTGCAGAGAGAGAAGGATAGAGAGGAGTACTACAACCCCCATCATAGGGGAAAATTTACTCTGTGAATTGTTTGGAACTGTTTTGGAACTTAGCTTAAAAATTACAGACAGGTTTGCAAGAACCATATTGCCAGCCTTAGATTCTGCAGAGAGAAGGATAGAGAGAAAGAATACTACAACTCTCACCATTGGGGAAAATTTGCTATGTGAATTGTTTGGAACTGTGTTATGTACCACAACTTCCATTCTGAACTTTAATAAAGTGAGACTTGCCTATTTTCCCCAACTGGCCTGATTACTAACTCCACCGCTATTTGCTAGACACAGCACCTACATCTTTTGCTTTGTGTCTGTACCAAACTCACAACAGCAAGGGCACCCCAACTACCATCAGACAGGAGCCCCAACATCAGGGTTTGCCTGGGGGGAAGAAAGGCTGTGCCTTCTTGTCACTGCCTGTAGTTTTAGAGATTCTTTATTGCAGCGAAACAACGCGTTTCGGGGACACAATCCCCTTCATCAGATTGAGCTGCATATGATACATAAATAGCACAACACACAGATATACAGTATATACGCACATTCAGAAAAAAATCCCCTCAGTACACAATGACATATAACTGTGGTAAAATATAGATCCATGAAGGGATAACAAATAGGCTCGGTAGGCATTGGAGGTTCAAGCGGTGTATCTGCAAAAATGCAAAGGGATTATATATTTGAATGGACATGAATGAAAAACTGCACTGTTGCGGGGCGGGATCACGTGATCGGAGCCCTGAGTCATGTGATCGGAGCTCCGATCATGTGGCCGAGTGTGGGAGAAAGCGTCCTGTTACTTGGTAACAGGGCACTTGTGTGAGGGATAGACAACTAGAAGGTGAAGGGCGGTAGGAGGGGGGAGGACTGTGGGAGGGGAAGTCCCTGCCGGACCGAAACTATTCCGATCGCGTGGCTTCAGAGAAAGGCACGCGATCGGGTAGAGAACGGAGGCAAGCGCTTGCAATGAAATATGGGGAGGGAGACAGAACTGAAGGTTGAGAGTTGGATGCTGGTCTGCCTGTAAGGAAAATTATGACAAGTTATGGATGGATGTGTGGTGGAACAAATATTGGGATGGAATGAGTTTCTTATATAAGAGAGATGATATAGAAAATATGCAAAAGAAGAAGAACAAATAATGAATGCATAATAAAAAATAAATAATAAAGGTGATTGGCACATGGTATATGGTGTGATGATAATTATTTATAAAACCCATATGATTATGAGGAGGTGGACAGGATGAATGAATGGATGGATACAGTGGGAAAAAAAGTATTTAGTCAGCCACCAATTGTGCAAGTTCTCCCACTTAAAAAGATGAGAGAGGCCTGTAATTGACATCATAGATAGACCTCAACTATGAGAGACAAAATGAGAAAACAAATCCAGAAAATCACATTGTCTGATTTTTAAAGAATTTATTTGCAAATTTTGGTGGAAAATAAGTATTTGGTCAATAACAAAAGTTCATCTCAATACTTTGTTATATATCCTTTGTTGGCAATGACAGAGGTCAAACGTTTTCTGTAAGTCTTCACAAGGTTGGCACACACTGTTGCTGGTATGTTGGCCCATTCCTCCATGCAGATCTCCTCTAGAGCAGTGATGTTTTGGGGCTGTCGCTGGGCAACACGGACTTTCAACTCCCTGCCAAAGGTTTTCTATGGGGTTGAGATCTGGAGACTGGCTAGGCCACTCCAGGACCTTAAAATGCTTCTTACGAAGCCACTCCTTTGTTGCCCTGGCGGTGTGCTTGGGATCATTGTCATGCTGAAAGACCCAGCCACATTTCATCTTCAATGCCCTTGCTGATGGAAGGAGGTTTGCACTCAAAATCTCATGATACATGGCCCCATTCATTCTTTCATGTACACGGATCAGTCGTCCTGTCCCTTTGCAGAGAAACAGCCCCAAAGCATGATGTTGCCACCCCCATGCTTCACAGTAGGTATGGTGTTCTTTGGATACAACTCAGCATTCACTCTCCTCCAAACACGATGAGTTGTGTTTCTACCAAACAGTTCTACTTTGGTTTCATCTGACCATATGACATTCTCCCAATACTCTTCTGGAACATCCAAATGCTCTCCAGCAAACTTCAGATGGGCCCGGATATGTACTGGCTTAAGCAGGGGGACACGTCTGGCACTGCAGGATCTGAGTCCTTGGCGGCGTAGTGTGTTACTAACAGTATCCTGTTGTTCCCAGCTTTCTGCATGTCATTCTCTAGGTCCCCCTGTGTGGTTCTGGGATTTTTGCTCACAGTTCTTGTGATCATTTTGACCCCACGAGGTGATATCTTGCGTGGAACCCCTGATTGAGGGAGATTATCAGTAGTCTTGTGTAACGGGAGGTCGGCGACGCGCTCCCTCTGTGCAGCGCCGCCGGACCTCTCCGCTCCCCTAGAGACGAGCAGTAGGGAATTGAAGTGCTGGTCTGGTCAGCCAGCACTTCATCAGTTAATTATCTTTTGGGTTTTTAGCCATGTGGTGCTGATCACACCACATGGCTACTTTGCATATTGTTTTGGCAGCAATGCGCCGCCTCAGGTCATGTGATGCTGGCTACATCACATGATCCTGGGCGGGCTATTTAAAGATGGCAACTGCCTAGCAAGTTGCCTGTTATTGAAGTTCCTTTCTTTGCAGTGCTGTGCGTTATTTGACTTGTGACCTTACCGTGTATCCAGACCTATTGCTTGTGACCTCGACCTCGATTCTGCTTATCCCTCGGCTCCTGACGTACTCTCCCGGTTTGACTTTTGCTTAGCTGACTATTCGTATTGTGTTTGTTCGTGCCTGTGTTTGTCTTCTGTTCCTTCCCTTCCCTATCCCTCACTTATACAGAGTAGGGATTGTCGTCCAGTTGTCCCCCTAGGACCGTTAGCCTAGGGTGAGGCAAGTAGGCAGGGACAATTGTGGGGAAAGTCAGGGCGCACCTTATCCCCGTGTGTCTCTCCGTTACAGTCTTGTATGTCTTCCATTTTCTAATTATTGCTCCCACAGTTGATTTCTTCACACCACTTGAACCACCAATGCCTACCGAGCCTATTTGTTATCCTTTCATGGATCCATATTTTACTACAATTATATGTCATTGCGTACTGAGGGGAATGTTTCGGTCCCCCTAGCCCCACCCCCTCAACTGTTTTGGCAGTTTTTTTATGTGAGTATATATATCTTTGTGTTGTGCTATTTATGTATAATATGCTGTCTAACCTGATGAAAGGGAATGTGTCCCCAAAACGCGTTGTTTCTCTGCAATAAAGAATCTCTAAAACTACAAGCAACTTATTTACTGTTGGTTCATTGCGTTGTGGGAAATTTTTCTACTACTCCTGTATCTACTTTATCTTCTTGGGGACTTCATGCATCTCCGTTAAGAAGAACTCCCGGATTGGCTGCAGAACCACTGTTGACCTACACCACTGCATATACTCTAAAAGCCTACTCTAGCGTTGTGCCTACGTTTAGCACAACCACCCATGGTGAGCCTCTCTCCCTGACTAATATTCGTTTTTCCAAATGGTATTACCCTATTGGTGTGCCTTTTCTGTCTAGCAGCACTACTTTTGCCTGTTGATCTCTTCTTGTCACTGCGTCACCCTGGGGAGCATCAGTGTCAGGATTGACACTGTAATTTATGTGAACACCCAGGGGCAGACTGGGAACTTAAAGTGGCCCTGGAAAAATGCTAAAACTGGCCCCAATGATTGTAGGTGGGTCCAAATTGAAAGAAGGAGAGGCATCACAAGTAGATAAGGCCAATACAAATTAGCAGGGCCAGTAATACCATGGTGCAGCACAGACAACTATCCCACAGAACCAAAGGTGAGGTGGGATATGGCCCACAACACCAAGCCAACTCTACTAATGACCCTTACAGTTCCCCCAGTACTATGTATTCATCCAGTGGTAGTGAGGAGATCTTGGGTGACCCTATGCGCATTAGCCCACAGGGAAAATTCCCTGTAAGGTCTGGGCCAATCCACCCCTGAACAACTGTCCACTCACATCCTCTACTCCGCTTCTCTAGGACTTGCAGCACACAGATATAGATCTGTGATCCTACAAGCCTCTCCTCTTAAAAGTCTGTGCTGTAAACTACTCATTTCCTGTAAGCAGTTGCCAGGGAATTTTTAAGATGTCGTCACTGTGAGATGTTTCCTTGTACAGCAAACAAAGGAGTTATGACTGTGGTAGAAAGGTCACACACACTTACCCACATTCACACACATATGCCGATCAACCATAACATTAAAATCAGAACAGCTCTGATCCATCGAGTACTTCACAAGACCTCTGAAGGTGTACTGTGATATATGGCACTAAGTTGCAAGGTGGGGCCGCCATGAATCGAACTTGCTTTTCCAGCACATCCCACAGACATACGTCTTAATTTAAAAGAATGCACAGACGGGCAGAGCTTGTGGTGCATGCAGCAAATGTTTTTTTTTACATTAAGGCACAACTCAAAACTTACCCTTTTGTATCACTCACTCAGTAACAATGCCCCTTGTGCCTTACACACTTTGACAGTGCCCTCTGTAATAGTGTGCCCAGAGTGAGTGTTTTGTTCATTCGAAATCAGTCAATGGCTTCCTTGTGGTTCTGTCCCCACATGAAGGCGAATGAAGGTGTAACTGATAGCGGCAGTGTGACTTTCATACCTTCGTATCCAAGCAGTGGAGCAGACTGGACCGGCAGAAGCTCAGGTTAGATGGATTCAAATGTAGACACAGTGATCAACATGGGTTTATTTGACCCAACTAAGCGATGATACAATACTGACTTTGGTAGTAGTGGTATGATGCTGTCCTGTAGGTGACTTTCCTGAGGCTAACTGCTGGTCAAAAACTGATGCCTTCACAATAGGGTGGCCACTTGCAGAACCCCGAAAAGGAGGACATCGTACCGGGGACAGTGGCACACAATAGTTCAATACTACACCATGCAAGATACTACATTATACAGAATACATGTACAGATACTATTATGAACAGAATGTAAACATTAATCTATATTATAGTATCAGCTAAATAAGTAAACAACTATAGATATCTTTCCTGACCATATCACTATATTCAAGAAGCTATATAAATTATATCAGCTGTACTTATACCAGCATGCTCCATATCACTATATACAAGAAAACGTATAACTTATACCAGCTGTACATATATAATTATATACAGGAGATACCCAGGTTATACCAGCATGCTCCATATCACTATATACAAGAAGATGTATAACTTATACCAGCTGTACATATATAATTATATACAGGAGATACCCAGGTTATACCAGCATGCTCCATATCACTATATACAAGAAAACGTATAACTTATACCAGCTGTACATATATAATTATATACAGGAGATACCCAGGTTATACCAGCATGCTCCATATCACTGTATACAAGAAGATGTATAACTTATACCAGCTGTACATATATAATTATATACAGGTGATACCCAGGTTATACCAGTATGGTCCATATCAATAAATACAAGAAGATGTATAACTTATACCAGCTGTACATATATAATTATATGCAGGAGATACCCAGGTTATACCAGCATGCTCCATATCACTATATACAAGAAGATGTATAACTTATACCAGCTGTACATATATAATTATATGCAGGAGATACCCAGGTTATACCAGCATGCTCCATATCACTATATACAAGAAAACGTATAACTTATACCAGCTGTACATATGTAATTATATACAGGAGATACCCAGGTTATACCAGCATGCTCCATATCACTATATACAAGAAGATGTATAACTTATACCAGCTGTACATATATAATTATATACAGGAGATACCCAGGTTATAACAGTTATAACTAGTAGTACCTGGGCTGGGTGGGCAATGGGCCTAGTAGGCTGGCTGTGGCTGGGCTCAATGTGGGCTGGGCTGGCTGAATCGAGGGCCTCGACTGGAGGCTGAAAGAGCTGCTGGCTTCTGCTGCTGGTCCTGGCTGTCTGGCAGACGACGGCAGTCAAAGAGAGACAGTCGGAGAGAGAGAGCGAGGACAGGCAAGGTCCAGGAGGAGAGACTCGGGAGTCCTGTTGGACAAGGACAGCCAGGAGTGGAGTGGACTCAGGTGGGTATTAGGCTTAGCGAGACTCTACAGGGCTTTCTGGGCACTTTACTTCAGTGGCAAATTTGCCAGGCAAAGGCACAATTTGCAGAACACACATGGCTGGCACCCCATACAAAATGCCTATTTTTGTCTGCAGTTGCAGACAAGAATATGACATGTTCTATTTTTTTTTTTTTTTTTTTGCGGAGCCGCAGCTGTCTCATTGAAATGAGAGGGGCTGCATCTATTCCACAAAATTGCAGAATAAATGCGGCCCCATTCACACGGTCGTGTGAACAGGCCCTAACAGTAGTTATGAGTGCATAGTGCCTTTTAACAGTAGTTATGCTCACATAGTGCTCCCTTGCAGTAAGAATGCTCTCTTTGTGCAAATGCAACATGCCTCAGGTGTGTGTATGAGTGTGACCAGATGGGAGTAGTAGTACTCACGTTTCTGACACTCCCTGGGTCGTGCAGTGATAGGAAGGGTGCACTTGTTCTTCCTTTTGGGGCACTCCCTCATATGGGGCTTTGGCTACCTGATAATGTTTAAGGGTGCCATTGCTGTGTTAGTGATTGCCGTGAGGAATTTGAGTCAATGATGAAGCCGGGTTTCATGCAAAAATCTTTAGTGAAGGAGTTCATAAGTGGTTCACACAGGCACTTTACACATTAGATGTAGTCTTTAAAATTGCCATATGGCTCTCTCTCAATCTGGCTACATGCTAGCTCTATATTATCCTCAGTGGAATACAGTCTCTGAACAGACATCCCTCTCTGTCCTTTGGGTATGATGGGCAGCCGGAGGCTTATTTGTTCTCACCACATGCAGAGAAGGCTGTAGCCACAATGTAAATGTGTTGACCTTTCTCTGAAAAATGATTTCAATCCTCGTTGTAAGGATGCTTCTGTTGCTTTCAGCACATCTTTCCTACATGGGCTGACACATAAATTGTCACTTTTACTTTTGTAATCTACAGGGGAAGTATCCCCCGCCTCAGCTCTGCTCCCTTGCTGTACACTCATCCTCAGTTCACGCTACACTCACTTCGATTTCTTCCTAGAAAGGAAATGGTTGAGGCAGCCCTGTGTAGCCACTAGGAATGCACGAGAAACACAAATTTACTGTAATACTCTGTTAACTAAAATACCCTGTTAAATTAAAATCTGAACTTTGTTAAAAAGATAAATATTTTAATATATTGGATAGATGATAGGTTGTTTTATGTTGCAGTTTTTCACCAAGTAGGTCTTAAATGGCTTTTCTAGCCATTATTTTTTTTAAAGGTTCAGATAATCTCTTCTTCTCTGAGGCTGCGCTGCACTGTCCTGACCGCGAACAGCGTCAGGACGTAGAGCGCGCACTCTGACCTGACGCTGCACGCAGGGGCGGTCTTGGCATTTCTGGGGCCCTAAGCGAAGTTATGTCTGGGGGCCCCCCCCCCCCCCCCCAATGACACCTCACACCCCTGATGACACGGCCTCTGATGACACGCCCCCCCCCAATGACACACCCCCTATACCTCACTGGAGGGGGGGTCAAGGTTGCCCACAGCCTATGGCGTGTCCCAGACTCCCAGCTCTCTATTGGCTGGGCTGCAGGGGCGTAGCTAAAGGCTCACGGGCCCTGGTGCAAGAGTTCAGCTTGGGCCCCCCCGCCTAATACAGCGCCCCATACCTCGTACATCCAGTATAATACAGCGCCCCATACCTCTTACATCCAGTATAATACAGCGCCCCATACCTCTTACATCCAGTATAATACAGCGCCCCATACCTCTTACATCCAGTATAATACAGCGCCCCATACCTCTTACATCCAGTATAATACAGCGCCCCATACCTCTTACATCCAGTATAATACAGCGCCTCATACCTCTTACATCCAGTATAATACAGCTCCCCATACCTCTTACATCCAGTATAATACAGCGCCTCATACCTCTTACATCCAGTATAATACAGCTCCCCATACCTCTTACATCCAGTATAATACAGCGCCCCATACCTCTTACATCCAGTATAATACAGCGCCTCATACCTCTTACATCCAGTATAATACAGCTCCCCATACCTCTTACATCCAGTATAATACAGCGCCTCATACCTCTTACATCCAGTATAATACAGCTCCCCATACCTCTTACATCCAGTATAATACAGCGCCTCATACCTCTTACATCCAGTATAATACAGCGCCCCATACCTCTTACATCCAGTATAATACAGCGCCCCATACCTCTTACATCCAGTATAATACAGCGCCCCATACCTCGTACATCCAGTATAATACAGCGCCCCATACCTCTTACATCCAGTATAATACAGCGCCCCATACCTCTTACATCCAGTATAATACAGGGCCTCATACCTCTTACATCCAGTATAATACAGCCCCATACCTCTTACATCCAGTATAATACAGCGCCTCATACCTCTTACATCCAGTATAATACAGCGCCTCATACCTCTTACATCCAGTATAATACAGCGCCCCATACCTCTTACATCCAGTATAATACAGCTCCCCATACCTCTTACATCCAGTATAATACAGCGCCCCATACCTCGTACATCCAGTATAATACAGCGCCTCATACCTCTTACATCCAGTATAATACAGCGCCCCATACCTCGTACATCCAGTATAATACAGCGCCTCATACCTCTTACATCCAGTATAATACAGCTCCTCATACCTCTTACATCCAGTATAATACAGCGCCTCATACCTCTTACATCCAGTATAATACAGCGCCCCATACCTCGTACATCCAGTATAATACAGCGCCTCATACCTCTTACATCCAGTATAATACAGCGCCCCATACCTCGTACATCCAGTATAATACAGCGCCTCATACCTCTTACATCCAGTATAATACAGCGCCCCATACCTCGTACATCCAGTATAATACAGCGCCTCATACCTCTTACATCCAGTATAACACAGCGCCCCATACCTCTTACATCCAGTATAATACAGCGCCTCATACCTCTTACATCCAGTATAATACAGCGCCTCATACCTCGTACATCCAGTATAATACAGCGCCTCATACCTCTTACATCCAGTATAACACAGCGCCCCATACCTCTTACATCCAGTATAATACAGCGCCTCATACCTCTTACATCCAGTATAATACAGCGCCTCATACCTCTTACATCCAGTATAATACAGCGCCCCATACCTCGTACATCCAGTATAATACAGCGCCTCATACCTCTTACATCCAGTATAATACAGCGCCCCATACCTCGTACATCCAGTATAATACAGCGCCTCATACCTCTTACATCCAGTATAATACAGCGCCCCATACTTCTTACATCCAGTATAATCCAGCGCCTCATACCTCTTACATCCAGTGACGTCTCCTCGGATGTAGATCTTTTCTTTCCTCATCTTCTCCTTTCAGACCAGACACCATTTTTCAGCCATTTCTTATCTCTGCAGTTTGACAGAAAAAAATCTTAATTTACTACTTTTCCATCATCCTCCCATCTTCTGGACAAATCATCCTACCACCCCAGTACTGTGCCACTAGTACCACACAGATCGTGCCCTTCAATAATTATTGGCACAGTGTCCTAAAATAACTGCGTCCAGCAAATACTGTCCCGTAATAGTGTGAACATAACGTCCCCCAGAAATAACTGCGCTGATACTGTGCCAGGGTGCCCCCCACAGTAATAGTGCCCCCCACAGTACTAATGTCCCCACTGTGCCCCAGAAGTAATAATGCTTCCAATGTGCCAGTAAGAAGTGCTCCCCACCCATAGATGCCCCCCAAATTATGTGCCAGTAAGAAATGCCCCAATAATGCGCCAGAAGTTCCCCCCATTGATTCCCCCTCAAAATCATGTGCCAGTAAGAAATGCCCCCAGTGCCCCCATGTGCCAGTAAGAAATGCCCCAGTGCCCCCATGTGCCAGTAAAAATGCCCCAGTGCCCCCATGTGCCAGTAAAAATGCCCCCAGTGCCCCCATGTGCCAGTAAAAATGCCCCCATGTGCCAGTAAAAATGCCCCGTGCCAGTAAAATGCCCTCAGTGCCCCCATGTGCCAGTAAAAATGCCCCCAGTGCCCCCATGTGCCAGTAAAAATGCCCCCAGTGCCCCCATGTGTCAGTAAAAATGCCCCCAGTACCAGTAAAAATGCCCCCAGTGCCCCCATGTGCCAGTAAAAATGCCCCCAGTGCCCCCATGTGCCAGTAAGAAATGCCCCCAGTGCCCCCATGTGCCAGTAAAAATGCCCCCAGTGCCCCCATGTGCCAGTAAAAATGCCCCCATGTGCCAGTAAAAATGCCCCCATGTGCCAGTAAAAATGCCCCCAGTGCCCCCATGTGCCAGTAAAAATGCCCCCATGTGCCAGTAAGAAATGCCCCCAGTGCCCCATGTGCCAGTAAGAAATGCCCCAGTGCCCCCATGTGCCAGTAAGAAGTGCCCCCAGTGCCAGTAAAAATGCCCCTAGTGCTCCCATGCCATAAAGAAATGCCCCCAGTGCCCCCATGTGCCAGTAAGAAGTGCCCCCAGTGCCAGTAAAAATGCCCCCAGTGCCCCCTTGTGCCAGTAAAAATGCCCCCAGTGCCCCCATGTGCCAGTAACAATGCCCCCAGTGCCCCCATGTGCCAGTAAGAAATGCCCCCAGTGCCCCCATGTGCCAGTAAGAAATGCCCCAGTGCCCCCATGTGCCAGTAAGAAGTGCCCCCAGTGCCAGTAAAAATGCCCCTAGTGCTCCCATGCCATAAAGAAATGCCCCCAGTGCCAGTAAGAAGTGCCCCCAGTGCCAGTAAAAATGCCCCAGTGCCCCCTTGTGCCAGTAAAAATGCCCCCCGTGCCAGTAAAAATGCCCCGTGCCAGTAAAATGCCCTCAGTGCCCCCATGTGCCAGTAAAAATGCCCCCCAGTGCCCCCATGTGCCAGTAAAAATGCCCCCAGTGCCCCATGTGCCAGTAAAAATGCCCCCAGTACCAGTAAAAATGCCCCCATGTGCCAGAAAAAATGCCCACAGTGCCCCCATGTGCCAGTAAAATGCCCACAGTGCCCCCATGTGCCAGTAAAATTGCCCACAGTGCCCCCATGTGCCAGTAAAATGCCCACAGTGCCCCCATGTGCCAGTAAAAATGCCCCCATGTGCCAGTAAAATGCCCCCAGTGCCCCCATGTGCCAGTAAAAATGCCCCCAAAGCCCCCAATTGAGCTCCGGTCCGTGACTGCTACAATAAAATAAAAAATAAAAAAAAATTAACACTTATACTTACCTCCATGGTGCTGGCAGCGATGCGATGCAGGCCTCTTCCGGCCTGTGTCCCGCGCTGTACGGCTCAGGCGGCGCGATGACGTCATCGCGCCGCCTGAGCCGGCCTCTGATAGGCTGCAGGCCCAGTGCCTGCAGCCTATCAGAGGAACGGGCAGGGGAGACGCCTCTCCCTCCCCTGCCCCAGTACAATACAGGCATCTGTATCGCCGTCCTGAGGACGGCGATACAGATGACTATGGAGATGAGCGCTTCCACAATGGAAGCGCTCATCTCCCTCTGCGGGCGGTCTTGGGCACCGGCGCAAGAGAAGAGCGTGGGGGCCCCCTTGGACGCCGGGGGCCCTACGCAAATGCATAGGATGCGTGGTGCCCAAGACCGCCCCTGGCTGCACGCAGTCAAGTGACAGTGCAGCACCGGGAGAAGAAGACTGAGGAGCGCCGGACCTGGAGCGGAGCCGCGGCACAGGACAGGTAAGGGATTTTTTTATTTTATTCTTATGGTGGCCTAGTGGGCTCCTGAGGTCTGAAGGGGGCACTACTGTGGGCTGATCTGAGGTCTGAAGGGGCACTAATGTGGGCTGATCTGAGGTCTGATGGGGGCACACTGGGCTGATGTGGGGTCTGATGGGGGCACACTGGGCTGATGTAGGGTCTGGTGGGGAACAATGGGCTGATGTGGGGTCTGATGGGGCACAATGGGCTGATGTGGGGTCTGATGGGGCACAATGGGCTGATGTGGGGTCTGATGGGGCATAATGGGCTGATCTGAGGTCTGATGGGCACAATGGGCTGATCTGAGGTCTGATCAGGGCACAGTGGGCTGATCTGAGGTCTGATGGGGGCACTGTGGGCTGATCTGAGGTCTGATGGGGACACAGTGGGCTGATGTGAGGTCTGATGGGGGCACAGTAGGCTTTTTTTATTTATTTTTTTATATTTTGAATAACATAAGAAAATCGAGATTTAAATCGTGAATCGTCCAAAAATTTTAAAAAATCAAGATTTTTTTTTAGCCATATCGCCTAGCTCTACACAGAACAGTGGAGGACCAGGAAAACATCAGAACTGGAGCAGTGAGTTATTACTATTTTAAGTTTTTAATAGAATTCTGACCCTTTAAGTAAAAGCTACCTGATGCACAACACCTTTAAGTGTCTAAAAGTATTCTGCCACAGATGTACATTAGAGAAGTCTCTGACTGGCTGTGAGTGGTAATCTCTGTACAAGCAATGGGAGATAGCTGAACTCACTAATATTCCATAGGTTGTGGTACCAGTTGCATGTGAAGATCCAGTGAGCAGGATACAAATGGAGATGCTTTGGTAGTTTATTGAAATTAACATATAGAGGACATTAGAGGTCAAAACAAATGCTCTCTCCAGCTCTATGTCTGTTGCAGAAGAAAAACACCTCAGGACAGAGAAACAGGAAATGATGTCACAGAAAGGGAGGAGTAAACAGAGAGCAAAGGCATATGGGAGTCACATATACATTCAGAAAACCTATAACAAGAATGACCACAGGGTGGCAGCATTACATAAAATGGTAATTATATAATAACACAAAATAGGCAATTAATTATAATGGAGAAAATAAATGCTGGGGCAGCACAAAAAGAATATGTGAAAAGTAACAGGTGGAGTTTTTTTTTTTTTTAATAAAGACTGGGAACCCCTTTTCACATGTGCAGGCTTGGTGCACGGTTTGAAAAAAAAAATTACCTGTCAATGGTGCCCCGCTTCCATCGTTGAGCTTCCTTCTCCTCTCCTTCTGCTCCAAGCTCGATCAAGAGTGTGATGTGCTGTCTACATTCGTCACTGCTGCCAGGCAATCATTGGTGGCAGCGGTCACATGCCATCCTAACATACATCACGGCTGAGGCCATTGATTGGCCAGCAGCTGTGATATACATGTAGATAGTATGTCATCTTTCTGGTCCAGTAGGGACCGGAAGCATAGGAGAATGGAGCTCAGCACTGGAACAAGAGCACTGGTCACCTGTGACTCTTTTTTTTAACCCCTGCACCCAGCCTGCACATATTCTCAAAGACTCCCTTTAAAAAGGTTTTCTAGTTTCAGGGATGAAACTAGGGGATCTGTAGAGGGGATCTGCCTGCAATACAGAATTGATAATTAATTACATAGCAGAACATGTTTGTTCAAAATGCCATGAAATTCAGGTCAGTGGGGGTATAACACCCGAGACACCACCAGTGAACAGAGTTTAACCCATCCATTGAGGATTACACATGTATGTATAGTTTAGGATGGTCATTTGTGTAAGTTGAGTGGGGGCCTGCTTCCCTCTGAGCATTTTCCTTTCTGTGATTGAAAGTGTTAATGCTTCCGGGTAGCCACAATAAACCTTATTCTGCATTCTCTGAGAGTTGTATTCCACAACAACTGTAGTGGCCATTTCCAGACACTGCAGCTGATGCTCTTTTTCAAGTGAATGGGGACTGAACTGCAGTACCTGGGAATGGTACACAGTGTACGAGGCTGTGGTGGTCCAGCTCTGTGGCCTGTTTGCTTCTGGAATACCATTTGGTGGGGGTGCCGGGTGTATGACAACCCCCATTGATGTGATATTAATGCCCTATCCTATTGATGGGTCATCAATAGAGATGAGCGAGCACTAAAAGGCTCGGGTGCTCGTTATTCGAGTTGAACTTTTCCCGATGCTCGGGTGCTCGTTTCGAATAACGAACCCCATTGAAGTCAAT
>ONZH01020901.1:0-59311 GCA_900303285.1 Rhinella marina | reverse complement strand
TCTGAGAGACCGTGACCGAGGTAGGCCCCGCAATCCTCGGTGTGGGCAGTAAATGAGCGGCCCAGGGTCAGTCTCGGTCTCAGCCTCCACCAAGTTAACCCAATGTGCCGTCAGTGAGATATAGTGTCCCTGCCCGGCAGCACTTGTCCACGTGTCCGTGGTTAGGTGGACCTTATCACTAACCGCGTTGGTCAGGGCACGGATGATGTTCTGTGACACGTGCTGGTGTTAGGGCTGGGACGGCACATCGGGAAAAATAGTGGCGGCTGGGGACGGAATACCGAGGGAACCACCGCCATGAGATTTCGAAAGGCCTCGGTCTCTACCAGCCTATAGGGCAGCATCTCCAGGCTAAGCAATTTGGAGATGTGGACGTTGAGGGCTTGGGCATGTGGGTGGGTGGAACTGTATTTCCTCTTGCGCTCCAGCGTCTGCTGTAAAGACAGCTGAACGCTGCGCTGGGACACGTTGGTGGACGCTGTGGAGGATCGTGGAGGCGAAGGTGTGGTTTTCCGGCGGGAGGCGCTCGTGCTGGGGTCCTGGGCAGGGGGTTGACTAGCAGAGGCAGCGAGTGATGCAGAGGGTTGACTAGCAGAGGCAGCGAGTGACACAGGGGAAGGAGCAGTGGTGGGACCCGCAGGAGGTGGTGAACGGCCTTGGTTCCATTGAGTGGGGTGTTTAGCACTCATATGCCTGCGCATGCTGGTGGTGGTTAGGCTAGTAGTGGTGGCACCCCTGCTGATCCTGGTGTGGCACAGGTTGCACACCACAGTCCGTCGGTCATCCTCACTTTCTTTAAAGAACCTCCAGACTTGCGAACATCTAGGCCTCGCCACGGGAGCTTCACTGCGTGAAACAGTTGCTGCTGATACACCAGCTCTGGCCCTGCTTTTCCCTCTGGCCACACCACTGCCTCTTAAAACCTGTTCTGGTGCACCACTCGCCTCCGCCTCAGAAGCACTGTCTTCATTCGGCATATCAACCCAGCTTGGGTCAGTCACCTCATCATCCTCCAATTCCTCAGTCTGCTCCCCCCTCGGAATTCCTCCCCTAACAACAACTTCACCACTGTCTTACAACCGTGTCTCCTCATCGTCTGACACCTCTTTACAAACTTCTTCCACTAACTCAACATTGTCATCATCATCACCCACAGACTGCGACAGTTGGAAAACTTGGGCATCGGGAACGAGGTCAGCAGCAACCTGAGAAGTGGTTTGTGACTCTGGGAAGGGTCCAGAAAACAGTTCCTGAGAGTATGCCGGATCACATTCCAAATTTTCCTGGGAGGGGGCAGACTGGGGGGAAGGAGGTTGAGGTGGAGGAGCCATAGGAGTGCTCCCTTGGGTAACGTGGGTGGACTGCGTGGAAGACTGACTGGTGGACAAATTACTTGAAGCATTGTCCGCAATCCACGAGATCAGCTGTTCGCACTGTTGTGGTTTCAACAGTCCTCTACCACGTGTCCCTGTAAGTTGAGACATGAAGCTAGGGAGTGTAACTCTGCGGTGTTTCACAGCTCCCTCATCAGCAGATACTGTCTCACCCTGCCCAGGACCACGGCCTCTGCCCCCTGCAGTAATTGAATGCCCACGCCCACGCCCTCGTCCTCGACCCTTAGCTCTGGGGTTCAACATTGTTTGTATATAAGTGTATGATATAAAAAAAAAAATTAAACAGGCCTGGTGTACTGAAACCCACAAACTTGATCAGTCTGGTAGAATTAAGTGACGTACAGAAAGTGTCACCTCGACACTATATATACGGATGGGAGCGAGTGTGCTGAACTGTGACACACAGAAAGGTTACACACAGCTTAGTAAAATCAATTTGTATCACTGAACTAAAACAACTGAAAAAATATTTTTTTTTTATATTTTGTTTTTTGGGAACGTGACGTGCAGGAACTATGGTAGAACTCACTGACACCCTGTTAACGGTGGCTATTTAGTCTGCGACCCAGACAAATGTCGCACAGAGAATTTTCTGGATCAAGCGGTAGATGATATTGGTAGCAAATGACTTGGTTGTATTGTGTGACGTACAGAAAGTGTCACCTGGACAGTATATACAGATGGGAGCTAGTGTACTGAATTGTGACACACAGAAAGGTTACACGCAGCTGAGTAAAATGGATTTGTATCACTGAGCTAAAACAACTGAAAAAATAATTTTTTTTTATATTTGTTTTTTTATATATTTTTTTTAATTTGTTTTTTTGGGAACGTGACGTGCAGGAACTATGGTAGAACTCACTGACACCCTGTTAACGGTGGCTATTTAGTCTGCGACCCAGACAAATGTCGCACAGAGAATTTTCTGGATCAAGCGGTAGATGATATTGGTAGCAAATGACTTGGTTGTATTGTGTGACGTACAGAAAGTGTCACCTGGACAGTATATATGGATGGGAGCTAGTGTACTGAACTGTGACACACAGAAAGGTTACACGCAGCTGAGTAAAATGGATTTGTATAACTGAGCTAAAACAACTGAAAAAATAATTTTTTTTTATATTTGTTTTTTATATTTTTTTTTTAATTTTGTTTTTTTGGGAACGTGACGTGCAGGAACTATGGTAGAACTCACTGACACCCTGTTAACGGTGGCTATTTAGTCTGCGACCCAGACAAATGTCGCACAGAGAATTTTCTGGATCAAGCGGTAGATGATATTGGTAGCAAATGACTTGGTTGTATTGTGTGACGTACAGAAAGTGTTACCTGGACAGTATATACGGATGGAAGCTAGTGTACTGAACTGTGACACACAGAAAGGTTACACGCAGCTGAGTAAAATGGATTTGTATCACTGAGCTAAAACAACTGAAAAAATAATTTTTTTTTTTATATTTTTTTTTTTGGGAACGTGACGTGCAGGAACTATGGTAGGACTGACTGACACCCTGTTAACGGTGGCTATTTAGTCTGCAACCCAAACAAATGTCGCACAGAGAGTTTTCTGGATCAAGCTGTAGATGATATTGGTAGCAAATGACTTGGTTGTATTCTGTGACGTACAGAAAGTGTCACCTGGACAGTATATATGGATTGGAGTGAGTCAGTGCTGAACTGTGACACACAGAATGGTTCCACACTGCTGTGTGCAATGGATTTGTATCACTGAGATAGAACAATAAAAAAAAACAGGGTTAGATATGGCGATAGCTGCACTACTAGTGCCAGCCAGCCAGCCAAGCCAGGAGACAAAAAATAAATTCTTCTAGCCCTTAGAAGTGCTGTTGGGTTCTTTGTGGGTTATTCCTGCCTAACTAAGAACTAAATTCAGGCTCTAACACTGTCCCTGAAAGGCAGCAGCTCTATCCCTAACGACATCCAGACGGCATCTGAGCCGAGCGCCGCGGCCAGTCACTAGTATATTCCAGGGTCACCTGATCAGGCCAGCCAACCCCTGCTATCGACATGTAAGGGCCCCACGTGATGCTGGGTGTACTGTAGAGTCTCCTGGCTTGTGATTGGCTGTGTTTATAGACGCCAAAAAAGCACGATGCGGAAGTTGCCATTTCCTCGAGTATGGCGAGATACTCGTCCGAGCTGCGAGTACTTACGATTACCCTAATACTCGAACGAGCACCAAGCTTGGACGAGTATGCTCGCTCATCTCTAATCTCTACAACAACTGTTAAGAGGAGACTGTGTGCAGCAGGCCTTCATGGTAAAATAGCTGCTAGGAAACCACTGCTAAGGAGAGGTAACAAGCAGAAGAGACTTGTTTGGGCTAAAGAACACAAGGAATGGACATTAGACCAGTGGAAATCTGTGCTTTGGTCTGATGAGTCCAAATTTGAGATCTTTGGTTCCAACCACCATGTCTTTGTGCGACGCAGAAAAGGTGAACGGATGGACTCTACATGCCTGGTTCCCACCGTGAAGCATGGAGAAGGAGGTGTGATGGTGTGGGGGTGCTTTGCTGGTGACACTGTTGGGGATTTATTCAAAATTGAAGGCATACTGAACCAACATGGCTACCACAGCATCTTGCAGCGGCATGCTATTCCATCCGGTTTGCGCTTAGTTGGACCATAATTTATTTATCAACAGGAAAATGACCCCAAACACACCTCCAGGCTGTGTAAGGGCTATTTGACCAAGAAGGAGAGTAATGGGGTGCTCCGCCAGATGACCTGGCCTCCACAGTCACTAGACTGCAGAGTGAAGGCAAAAGGGCCAACAAGTGCTCAGCATCTCTGGGAACTCCTTCAAGACTGTTGGAATACCATTTCAGGTGACTACCTCATCAAGAGAATGCCAAGAGTGTGCAAAGCAGTAATCAAAGCAAAAGGTGGCTACTTTGAAGAATCTAGAATATAAGACATATTTTCAGTTGTTTCGCACTTTTTTGTTAAGTATATAATTCCACATGTGTTAATTCATAGTTTTGATGCCTTCAGTGTGAATCTACAATTTTCATAGTCATGAAAATACAGAAAACTCTTTGAATGAGAAGGTGTGTCCAAACTTTTGGTCTGTACTGTATGTTTATTTTTGCAGCAAGGTTGATTTCAATTCCCAGTTTATCCCCCACCTATATATCTTATTATGTGCAGGTATATGATTTCGGCATATATGACATATATGACAACACATTGTAGTAAAAAATGTTAAAAAGTCCACTAATTGTAAATAATATTAAAAGATAAATTAATTTGCATTAAATAAAACTGAATAAGACTACTTTCACACCATAAAGTGAAAGTGTTTTTGCTGTAGTGTTTTTGCTGGATCTGTCATGGATCAGCAAAAACGCTTCCGTCATTATAATCTGCATCCGTTATTAACGGATCCGGTTGTTATCTCTAAAATAGCCATGAGGGAGCCGTCTCTAAAACCATTGTAAGTCAATGGATGATGGATCTATTTTCTTTTGTGTCAGTTAAAACGGATCCATCACCATTGACTTACATTGTGTGTCATGACAAATCCGTCTTGCTCTGCATCCCAGGACGCCCTCAGAAACACTGCTTGCTGCGCTTTTGTGTCCGTCATGAGAACAAAATGAAACGGAATGCATTCTGGCGCACTCTGTTCCCTTCAGTTCAGCTTTGTCACCATTGACAATGAATGGGGACAAAACTGAATACCCCCCCTCCCCTGGTATTGAGACTCTATGAGGGATCTTAATAGTGGAAAGGGAAAGTAGAGAAAGAAAAAGTGTGAAAGTAGCCTTATTGTAACAAATTCATATAAGGTTCCCATACAAATGCTAACCAGTATGATCAAATTATCACATCTAAATAAAAAACAATAATAGTGTAATTTTTGTGTATTGAAAAACTAATATTAGGGGGACATTTAGTATGTATGTGTGTTTTTTGGTGGTTATTTGTCACTTTTTTTGCGCAAAATGCTGCAACATTTACCCACTTACGCCATACTTTGCTATTTTTCAAAAAGGTCTATGGTTTAGGAGAGGTTTTGTGTTTGTAGGTGCATTTACTATTTGCAAGTTGCAACATTTGCAAAATCTCCACACCAAGCAACCTGTTGGTTTACTTTTACAGACAAAAGCGTACAAAACATTGCACTTGTGCCATATATATAATAGCAAATACAGAATTAAAACTAACACCAAAATAATAAATTCCTACCTTATTATGGCTGTCAGAGTACAAGGAGGCAAACATGAAGAATCCTCTTTTTGTCCAAGATTGAAACTGACCTTTTACAAGTGAAGGCTGTCTCTATCTAATCGGGTGGGGTCCAATACCCTGTACCCCAGTTGATCATCTATTCTGCAGCTCAGTGCCCAAACTACACAGCTCCATCCAATTAGTAGTGGATGGAGCTGGTTAATGCAACGCCTCTCCCAAATGGGAGCCAGCTACATTCGTGGACAACCTCTTTAAACAGGACCTTTCACCGCTCCTGACATGCCTGTTTTAATAGCTTCATGTATTCCCCCTGTGATAACTATTCTGGAGCATCTATTCTTATGGCTCTATGCTGTGCCATTCCTTTATTATTTCTACTAAAAGTTTTGAATGAATTGCTAGCAGTCTGCAGTAAGGGTACAGAAGGGAGGTAACCAGTTGGGGGGGTGTACCTGCACAGTCTGAAAATGGCAGCACTGATTGGATAGAGCGAGTCTGTGCAGGTACACACCCCCAACTGGTCACCTCCCCTCTGTACCCTTACTGCAGAGTGCTAGCAATTCATTCATAACTTCTAGCAGAAATAATAAAGGAATGGCACAACATACAGACATAAGAATAGATGTTCCAGAATTGTAATTACATGGAGAATGCATGAAGCTATTAAAACAGGCATGTCAGGAGCGGTGAAAGGTCCTCTTTAAAGGATTGTTACATCTCATTTTATTAAATGCTTGTAAAGCAGAGACCATGTACAGCTTTTATACTAAATAGGTCCAAATAGTTCTTTTATACGTCATGTTTTCCAAGTAGAACAGGGAGCATTGTTGGAAATTCCAATTGTTTTACTGATTTAAGAGTAAATGTTTCTTAAGGAAAGCAAAAACTGATATCAAAGGTCTTCATTTCCAGTGTTCAGCCTGAAAAATAATTGTGTACACAGGTCAAAATTACTTTATTTGTTTTTCTCTCTCTTGGTATCTTTGGCTTTCAGGAGCACGAAAAAAACAGTACGCTGATGAATGAACTGATTAATGGGTACATTTTCACTAGTAAACCATATAGAATCTGTATTAAATGGAATTTACCCCTGGTGGGATAAGTACACTATACCAATACAATAACAAAAGAAAGAACACAATCTACTTCATAAAGCACTTGCACTAAAGAGATTTGCCAAAGACTGAAAGTTATTACCTGTTCACAGGATACGTGATAAGCATCTAAACATTGGGGAACACAATGGTCCCCCACTGGTCCTCCATTCAAACTCTATGGAGCTGCCAGACATATCTGAGAACTGTGCTTGGCTATTTATGTGCACAAGCTTGATCACTGCACTAATAAATGAAGGACAAGGTCCCAGCAATCAGACTCCCCAGACACATCAACTATTATCAAATTATTTAGTGGCCTGATCTGTACCTCGTGGATAATTGTTCCTTTAAAAGATAAATCTTCCAAATACTCACTAGTGAAACTGTCTCACCAAGTTTTACTATTTGTGCTAAACATAACAACTTTGATTTGAGCTAGACATTCAGACTTCAAAATCTTCTCCTGTACAGTAAATCATGGAGGTCTCATTGTCATTGCTGTCAAAATCAAGAGGATTTTTCATGATGATGTTTTGCACAGGTTGTCAACTTCTGGCAGTCCAACTGTTGTGAAACTCATGTTTTCATTCATTTCTATTTGATTTCTAAGAACAGTTGAGCATGTGTGTATGCTGGGAGTTGTAGTTTCACAACAGCTGGACTGTCTGTGTTTGCTGACCCCAGACATCAGGAATAAGGGTATGGATATGTTGCAGAATCTGTGTATGCCAAAACTCTTATGTGGCACATTTTTGGAGGTATTGAAGTGCTGCCATCAAAATGGTGGGGCTACTAGCTGCTATATGTTCAGCCACATGGAGATGCTATAAAATGTATCCTTACTGGGGGCAGTTTGGGAATGTACAGTGGCCCTGGAAAAAAAATCTGAAAGTGGCCTCATATTGTAGGTGGGTCTAAATAGGCAGCAGATGGGGTAAACACAAGTAGGCAAGGTCAGCAAAATGGTAGCCATAGCCAAACTGGTGGTGGGTGGTGCAATGCAAAAATACAATGACCCATTATGACAATAAGATAGAGCTCCTGAACCTTATACACAACTTTATAGTCAAATATGGAACATCATTTTACACACAGCTCTATAGTGATATATGAGCACTATTATTACATGTACAGCACTAATATACATAATACATAGCACCCTATATGTAGAAGGAGGGGCATTATTATATTACATCATGTAACCAACAGAGATGGTGAATAATATGTAGACTGTGCCCGTTGTTATTACAACCAATGTAATGACTGTATGGCTGAGTAGCTGTACTAGTGTCATATGTGTATTTGCTTATGGGTCTTCAGTGACACACAGGATCAGAATTCTAAGCTACTGAATAATTTTGGCGGAATGTTTGTCCTCTTGATTGGATTTCTACTGTACAGTCAATGGAATATTCCCCCCTTGGTCTTTACCCCACACATACAATAAATATTTCCTTTTAATTGTTTAGCTATAATTGTCTTTTAGCCTGTAACATGAACCTCCTAGTGGTCTACAAGAAAATACCTTTCTAATAGTAACTTAGTAACATAGTTTATAAGGCCGAAAAAAAGACATCTGTCCATCCAGTTCGACCTGTTTTCCTACAAGTTGATCCAGAGGAAGGCAAAAAACCCCTGTGCGGTAGAAGCCAATTTTCCTCACTTTAGGGGAAAAAATTCCTTCCCGACTCCAATCAGGCAATCAGAATTACTCCCTGGATCAACAACAACCCATATCTAGTAACTATAACCTGTAATATTATTACCCTCCAGAAATACATCCAGGCCCCTCTGAACTTACCATCACCACCTCCTCAGGCAGAGAGTTCCATAGTCTCACTGCTCTTACCGTAAAGAATCCTCTTCTATTTTTGTGAACAAACCTTCTTTCCTCCAGGCGCAGAGGATGTCCCCTCGTCATGGTCACTGTCCTTGGGATAAAGAGATCATGGGAGAGATCTCTGTACTGACCCCTGATATATTTATACATAGTTATTAGATCTCCCCTCAGTCGTCTTTTTTCTAAAGTGAATAACCCTAATTTTGATAATCTTTCTGGGTACTGTAGTCCACCCATTCCAGCTATGACTTTAGTTGCCCTCCTCTGAACCCTCTCCAGCTCTGCTATGTCTGCCTTGTTCACAGGAGCCCAGAACTGTACACAGTACTCCATGTGTGGTCTGACTAGTGATTTGTAAAGTGGCAGGACTATGTTCTCATCACGGGCATCTATGCCCCTTTTGATGCAACCCATTATCTTATTGGCCTTGGCAGCAGCTGTCTGACACTGGTTTCTGCAGCTTAGTTTGCTGTTCACTAAAATTCCTAGGTCCTTTTCCATGTCAGAGTTACCCAATGTTTTACCATTTAGTATGTACTGGTGACTTGCATTATTCCTTCCCATATGCATAACCTTACATTTGTCAGTGTTAAACCTCATCTGCCACTTCTCTGCCCAAGCCTCCAGTCTATCCAGATCCATCTGTAGCAGTGTACTGTCCTCTTCTGTGTTAATTACTTTACACAGTTTAGTGTCATCTGCAAAAATTGATATTTTACTGTGCAAGCCTTCTACAAGATCATTAATAAATATATTAAAGAGAATAGGGCCCAATACTGACCCCTGTGGTACCCCACTAGTTACAGTGACCCAATCTGAGTATGTACCATTAATAACCACCCTCTGTTTTCTTTCACTGAGCCATTTACTTACCCACATACAGACATTTTCTCCAAGGCCAAGCATTCTCATTTTATATACTAACCTTTTATGTGGTACAGTGTCAAATGCTTTGGAGAAGTCCAGATATACGACATCCATTGATTCCCCGCGGTCAAGTTTAGAACTTACCTCCTCATAGAAACTGATTAAATTGGTTTGACACGACCGATCCCTCATGAAGCCATGCTGATATGGAGTTATTTGCTTATTTTCATTGAGGTACTCCAAGATAGCATCTCTTAGAAAACCTTCAAACAGTTTACCCACTACAGATGTTAAACTTACCGGCCTATAGTTCCCGGGCTCTGTTTTTGGACCCTTTTTGAATATTGGCACCACATTTGCTATGCGCCAATCCTGTGGAACACTCCCTGTCAGTATAGAGTCCTTAAATATCAAGTATAAGGGTCTGGCAATGACATTACTTAATTCTCTTAGGATACGTGGGTGTATGCCATCCGGTCCTGGCGATTTGTCTATTTTAATCTTTTTAAGACACCCCAGTACTTCTTCCTGGGTCAGACAGGACACTTTTAAAGGGGAATTCACTTTTATATTCTGCATTTCATCTGACAGTTTATTTTCCTCAGTGAATACAGTGGAGAAAAAAATATTTAAGAGTTTTGCTTTCTCCTCATCGCTCTCTGCTACTCCCCCCTCATTACTCTGTAAGGGGCCGACACCTTCAGATTTATACTTTTTAGTATTTATATAATTGAAGAACATTTTAGGGTTAGTTTTACTCTCTTTAGCAATTAGTCTTTCAGTCTCTAGTTTAGCTGCTTTTATTTGTCTTTTACAAATTCTATTTTTTTCCTTATAGTTTTTCAATGCTTCCTCGCTCCCCTCCTGTTTTAGAAAGATGTTAGTCTATGGATTATGGAAAAGTTTCATGATGACCAACCTTTCTGGGGTTTTAGGAACTTACATTTGTTACAAATCTGTTATCCTTATTTCCCAGTTAGAAATACAGTACAGAATTGAATTTTAAATTAACTGAATCTCACCCAATGCAAATGAACATAACTCCAACCACTTCTATGAGTTATAAAAGTTAATATTAGCAATAGTGTTGACTACAGACAAATTCAAAAACTGTTGTCTACTCCATTGCAGTGAATAGAATGCATATTTCAATCATTTCATAGGAAGCTACTATTTTTAATTTTATTTTTTATTTTTATTAGGGATGAGCGAACTTTTGAAAAGTTCGGTTCGCTTCGGCGAACTTTCTTGAATTTCGGATTCGTACGAACCGAACCTAAAAGGAACCTTGCTATAATGGCTGAATAATTGCTTCTACAATAATGGGAGTCAGATAGGGTACAGTTTCGTTTACTTGCAGTTGCTATTACAATGAAAAAAGTTGAAAAAATCCAAGTGACTTCAACAATGGCGACGCAAAATATACGCATATTTGAGAATTTACACTAATGCGTACGCTAATGCGAACATTCCCGCACAAATAACGAACATACAGTGTAATGTTGTCAAAGGTGCGCTACTTAACTGAATATGTACGCATTACCGTACTCATACACTGCGTCTGCGAACATTCCTACTCAAGTAACGAACATACAGTGTAGCGTTGTCAATTGTACGCTACTTAACTGAATATGTACGCATTAGCGTACGCATACACTGCGTCTGCGAACATTCCTACTCAAGTAACGAACATACAGTGTAGCGTTGTCAATTGTACGCTACTTAACTGAATATGTACGCATTAGCGTACGCATACACAGCGTCTGCGAACATTCCTACTCAAGTAACGAACATACAGTGTAGCGTTGTCAATTGTACGCTACTTAACTGAATATGTACGCATTACCGTACTCATACACTGTGTCTGCGAACATTCCTACTCAAGTAACGAACATACAGTGTAGCGTTGTCAATTGTACGCTACTTAACTGAATATGTACGCATTAGCGTACGCATACACTGCGTCTGCGAACATTCCTACTCAAGTAACGAACATACAGTGTAGCGTTGTCAATTGTACGCTACTTAACTGAATATGTACGCATTAGCGTACGCATACACTGCGTCTGCGAACATTCCTACTCAAGTAACGAACATACAGTGTAGCGTTGTCAATTGTATGGTACTTAACTGAATTTGTACGCATTAGCGTACATTCTCAATAAATATGCGTATATTTTGCGTCGACGTTATTTTAACCAGATTCGTTACGAACTTTCTCAAAATTCGGTTCGGTGAGGAACCGAACTTTTGGGAAGGTTCGTAACGAATCTGGTTCGTTACGGTTCGGTTCGCTCATCCCTAATTTTTATTTTTATTTTAGAAAGCTTCTTCTCTCTAGATGCTAAATGAATGCATAGACTTGCCAAATGCCAAGTACAATTCTGTTCTGTTTAAGAGGTTGTCCAGGTTCAAGATACTGATGACCTAAAATTAGGATATGTCAGATCTGTGGGCGTCCACTACTATCTCTACTATCCACCTAGAGAAAGTATTCAAAATGGTGATACAATAGATAATTGTGTAACAGTCATATAATAATTATCCATTCCCATATGGACAAAGTATATATCATATTGAACATTAATGCAATGATTAATGACCATTATTTCCATCTTCCATGTCTGTTAATTACAGTAAAGAAAAAATATGTTTTATAGAGTTTTCTTCACTCACTACATAAAACTAGGAATTCTAGCTTTTCCTATAGTGCAGAAGGTCATGGTCACAGGATAATGACATAATCTGCATAATTATACATTATTATTATTATAATGCACATTCAATTATTCAAACCAATTACATAATTCAGGGGTAACAACCCTGTGTAAAATAACTGATTTACTGTATGCTTTAGCTGCTGTCTAAAAAGTAAAGTGAATGCTGCTTGTGTAATGTAAAAAATATCTTTGCACCGTGTTAGTCAGTAAATAGAATATATAAAACTGAGATTTCTTAGTGGTTGATACCTTTTAATGGCTAACTGAAAATGTGATGACAAAATTGCAATCTTTCGACACTACTCAGGTCTTTTCCCCAGGCATGGTATAACACAGTAAAAATATGTGAATCATCAGGTACTATACTATAACGTGCCTAAAGAAGAGACCTGAGTAGTCTCAAAAGATTGCACTCTTATCATCTTTTTAGTTAGCCATTAATCGGTATCAGTCACTAAGAAGCTTGTGTAATGTACAAATCTAGATGCAGGAAAGCATTATACTGAATATTTATAGATTCAAAGACAGATAAAGAGATAGATAGAAGATAGATAAATACATTCACATGGGGCAATTTCAAAGGTATAAATCCGACACATGCAACTGTATCTAAACAGCTAAAAATATATATTTTTGACTCCTATTGTACAAAAATGTAAACTCTGCAGTATATGTTTATTTCAGATCCCTTTAAAGGGGTTATCCCACGAATAATGTAAAAAATGAAAATCAGACATCATATAGTCCATGACAGTACCTTTCTAACAAAGCTAGAACCAGCCCTGTACCTCACATGGACCCAGAGATCTCCCCATTCATTGATCTGCTAGATTTATATCAAGCTGACAGCTCAAGGGGAGTGTCTTTTCTGCTGCAGCTAAGGAGGCGTGTCTCAGCTCTGCCTATTACAGCTCAGTAGGCAGTTAAAAGTTGAAACTGAGCATGTGCGGCCTGCTCAGTGAATAGGTCAAAGAAATAAGAAATTAAGTGGTCCTATACAGATACATGTTACTGAATAACTCAGTAGCTATACAAAATTTTTAATGACATGCAATTACAAAAGTATTCAGATCCAGGTGCTGGTTTGAAAACTGTAGAATATTTTTCGTGAGACAACCCCTTTAAGTAGAAAAGCATATTGAAGAACATGCCTAAATAAATTAACACAGTCATGTTGATTTATACTGACCTGGCATTTTATAAAAGGACAATCTTTTGGTATACACGAGGTAGTTATAACCAATTGCTAGGTTCACATATGTGACACGAACTCCGATAGACTACCAGGGTTTACAGTATCTGGCATAGCCAGATACTTTCGCATATTGCCGAGACTCCATTGACCTTAATGCAATCTAATGGGGATCTGGTGAATTTCAGTCAAATGTTGACTTTCAGCTGGACAAATACTGCTGCATTTGTCCAAGTGATAACTAGCATTATTGTCAACAGGGATTAAGCTATATGCGGCACTATCTGGTTTTAACGAATAATATAAAGTCCTGTGGTCTAGCATTCACCATTGCAAAAAAAAGGGGGTCAGTCAGCACATCCAATGTGCAGGTGCACGCTGCCATGGCTAGAGACACAAAGGAAAAAAACACAATGCAGCAGCACTCTGCAAACTCTATGCGTCAAGGCGATCTCTTTAATACGGGAACCTAACACTAATTCCTACCTGTTATGTGCTATAATGGCCGCCATAAAATTCAGGGAGTGTTGGTTCCACATGCATTCTGGGTCCACTCTGCCTTTGCCATTTTTGGTGCCTTAAAGGCCTACATTAAATCCAGGGATGTAGGTACCAACATGCATGCTGAGCCAACTCTATACTTCTCCTGGTGTCAGCATGGGCACCAGGGGCAGCATGTAGGGATGCCTCTGAGGCTCCCTAAGGGCTCATTCAGATGTCTGTTTGGTGTTGTCCGTGTTTTGCGGAACGCACATGATAGAAATGCCTTTTCCTGTCCGTGGATCCGGACAAGAATAGGACGTGTTCTATTTTTTTCCGGACCCACGGAACGGAAGTGCGGATGCGGATGGCACACAGTGTGCCATCCGCATCTTTTGCGGCCCCATTGACTGTGAATGGGTCCGCACCTGGTACACACCCGGTCCCCAAATTGCGGATCGGATGCGGACGATTTTTGCGGACGTATGAATGAGGCCTGAGGCTGATGCTGCAGGTCCCTACCTTATGTAAATTTACGTCACATGTCACTGCCAGCCAATCACTGCTGGGGAGGTATAGGGGCTGTTACATCACAGCAGGCGTTCCCACAGGCTTCCCTTTGATGCTGATTGGCTGAAAAAACTGGGCATTTCAAATTGGCAGTGACTCACAAATCTTCACGAATCCGCGCTGCCTCGGGATGCCAAGCCGAGCCGAAGCGGGCAAGATTCGTGTGAATCCCGAATCTTGCCGCTCCGGCTCGCTCATCACTAATGTGGAACACTCCCTGAATTTTATGGCGACCATTATGGCACATAACAGGTAGGAATTAGTGTTAGGTTCCTGTCTTAAACAGATCGCCTTGACGCATGGCAGACGGGCTCAAATAATTTTGTACAAAATGATTTGCCAAGAATCTCAATTTTGCTAAATAAGCATAGCATTAGCACCAGAATGTTTTATATGACTATGGCATTCTTGTATATTATTTGTGTTTGCAGAGTGCTGCTGCATTGTGTTTTTTTCCTAGCATTCACCATGTCACAGCCATGTCCATTTTGTGGACTACAAACCGCAGACCCGCAACACATGGGCACCAGCCATGTGCACCCTGCATCGTGGTGTGGACCCTTTGGCTTCAATGAGTCCACTAATCGTAAGATGCGACCAAATATAAAACATGTCCTATCCTTGGCCACATCTTGCAGATCGTGGGCCCATTAAAGTCAATGGGTCCACACTGCGATCTGTGTTTTGTTGATCCGCTGTTTATGGTCCACAAAACAGACATGGCCATGACATGGTCATATGAAGGCGGCCAGGAGCACAGGATCCACCATTCACAATATATGATATCACAGCTTATCTCCTCCCTACATCTGCACAGGTCATAGAGCATGCCTACAAAACTATCCTATAGAAGTCAATGAGGTCCTCTCCAGACCTCTCCAGACTATTAACATCTCAGGAAAGATGGCTGCCCCATGATCAGGTTCAGCGAATAGAATTAAAAATCTAAATCAGAATATAAAAAGTGATTAGAAAATAAGGATATACAGTATGTCGTTATCAGGTTTTAACTGGCATAAAACATTTGGGTGACACAATCCCTTAAATGGGTAAGGATATACGTAATAAATTAACATTTAATTGAGTTGATAGGAAAAGATAAATTATTCACAAACATCACCCATTCCCTTACTATGCTCACTCCAGAACTGCATTACATTGGTCTGCCTGTTTTTGCATTTCCGTTTTTTACTCCCAGCCTTGCCTCAATGTCAGTGTTATAACAATTAATAGAGAAACTGGCTTCCTGTCCACACAAAAGGCACTGAGAGTATGAGTATCGGTCACATGACTAGGCTGAGGATCTAATGGGAGAGGATAACTCACATATACAGTTTTTGGTAAAAAAATTACTTTCACTACAATTTATATCATCTACCTTGCTAATGAGACAGAGAACAATGATTTTGTTGGAGCGTCTTTAAATTAAATTACACAAAAAATATTTAAAAATAAGTTTAAACTTGATTTAAACAATAGGTCATTTTCTAAAGACATGTTCCCTTTATGCAATTATGCAAGAATACACTGCAGGATGTATCCATTCTATTATCATGTATTCTCTAGTGGCAAATGTTCAAAGTTCGCAAATGCGCAAAGTTCTATATTCCTATAAAATTACAAAATTATGTAGGTTACAATAGTATAAGGAATGGAACATGTACTAATTTCTCACTACAAGCAAGGTGAACCCATAGTCAAAATAATAGCAAGGTCATCCTGGGGCAGTTGATACAGAGGACAAAAAGTTCTACGGCCCAGCACTGAACGCTACCTAGACAAGACGTGGCTGTGTATGTGTACCTCTATAAATTTCAACATTTGAATATGATTCAGAAGAAGAAGGTTCTGAAGAATTTTACTGATATAAATTACTAGTATTTGAGCTCCCTTCTTGTTCAAAGCTCTGATGCCCCATATGCCTGCACTGATAACTTAAAGAAATATTGTGGTCAGTCTCTCGTGCATGTTTCCATACTTTTCATCACACGAAAGATAAGCTGCTATGTTAACCCCAAATGGACATCATTGATGTTAAAAATTGAGAGCATTTTTATTTTCAAAATGTGCACCCCCCCTCCAAATAAACCCTTTTAAAACCCTTAAAACACTCTGAGGTTAGCCACATGTTATATGGCATGAGAGAATGCCCCTACCAAATGTTTTCCCTCTGCCAACCTTTCTCTAGCCTTGAGGGTATATTACATTTTTTCTGTGGATTTATCTTTCTTTTTTTCTGATATAATTATAATAAATTAAACTGGTGATCTTTATATGCCAAAGCCGATTTATATTCCTAGTCCAATTCTCCTTGTGTACCCAGAGCTGTTACAGATGGAGAAGTGACTTCATTGTTGAAGGTCACTCGCACACTGCACTACCATATTCATGTATATTTTTAGAAGTGAATGTGTACAAAATATTTACTTTAATGCTACAATCTACATAGAGATTTTCTGTTCTTCATTCTTCTGCCAGTATCTAATGAAGGGCAAATATCTGAGACACATATGACTGCCAAGAGTTTCTTGGACTTTCTACCTCCTCTATAAATCAGTAGAGCTATCATTATAGTCTTGCTTTACTATTCTCACTTTGTTCCTTGAGGCCTGACATTTCTGCTGTTCTAAATATAAATATCTCTAGGCAGATTCAAGATTTAGAGTAGTTATTCCTTGTTATTTCATTAATCCTGCAACAAACATTCAGCACAAATTCCTTGAAAGCTTGTTGCCACAGCTGGTGAGACGTAGCAATGGAGGGTCCAGCAGAAAGAAATAATAATTTGTACTAACTCTATCTGCCTCCAAGAAAATTGAACAAGCTACAAAAATCTTTTGAACATTCTTTAAACTTTTATTTTATTTAGTTCCCTCACTGTGGAAGATTGGTTTGGCTCTGTGTACAAACTCCTGAGGAGTCCACCTAGTATGCAAAACCTGGTAGTATTGGACCTTTACTTTAAAATTTAATTCTTTAAAATTATTCTTTAAAATTATCCTACATAAACATTTTCTTACAAACTCCCTCTTTCATTCCTCGCCCTTCACCCCCACATTTTCCTCCCAACTCCCCTTTCATCATTCCCCTACCACGTCTCCTGTAGCTGGTGCCCCCTTACTGCAAACTGCCCCTGGATAATATCCAGTTGGTAATTTTTGTCAGAGTTGCTGACTATGAGATGTCCTTGATTTACATTCAGGTGCCTATGTATCTGGTGCTTAAAGGGGTTATCCAACCCCTAATATGTCGATGTACCTCACAGAGGTTATACTTATCTGGCTCCCCAGAACCCGCTTCTGACACCTGCACGGCCGCAGCTGTATCTCCCCATCTCAACCGGTGACAATGGGGGGAGCAACCAATAGCAGGCTGCAATAGGAACTAGCATCCCTAGCGTTACCCATGATGCTAGGAAGGCTCATTCCCATCACGGCATGCTATTGGCTTATCCCTCATCCCATCACCGGATGAGTTGGGGACATGCAGCAGCGGCTGTATGGGTGTCGGAAGTGGGTGCTGGGGAGCCTGGTAAGTACAACCAGGGGGCCAGGTGTATCGGGAGGCATTTTAGGGTTTGGATAACTTCTTTAATATATCAAAACCTTTCTTCAGCTGAAAGGCTTTGCCTATGGCTCTCCATAATTTTACATTTTCTATACCTTGCAATGTATGTAATGTTTATCCGTATTTTATTCTGGAAATAGATAAACTTTTTGAATTAAAAAATAAAGAGCTGTTGGTCTAAATTTCCATTTTCTTGGTTTGAAATTCTAGAAAACAGAGCCATATTTTCTCCACTTTGGGTTTATCCTGGATGAAGGGAATATGTTCCTGTAACATATTTCTGTCAAGGGCAAAATTAAACTAGTGAACTTACTTGTTTGTGCTTTTTCCCTTATAAATGTGACATACTTTATATAGAAGTGACTTGAATTACTATCATTCTACCATCTGGAGATCATTCTTTTTTACTATGAACTTAATGCATGTCAGGTCCATTACAGAGTATTTGCATATATCCTTCATTAATATGCTTTCTGGTAGCCTCAAATAGATCATTTGTTTTCCTTATTGCTCCCAGCTAGCAAATGTTTGCAAAGAAAATTTCAGAGCAGCTTAACCGAACAGCTCATTTCAACTCCTAATAAAGCATTAGAACAGAATGTCCAGGCTCCATGTTGAATGAAATGATATCTTTTAGCTCCATCAGATGTGCTATTTGCAGTTGTAAACATATCAATGGGACCTTTCAACTTTGTCTCCTGCTGCTAAACAGTCTCCAACATATAACACAATCTAACAATGAGAAACTGTGATGAATCAGACTTAAGCATTAGCTCTTAAAGCAATTAAGTACATTTCCCAGCTGGAAATGTATTATGCGAGTTCCTGATTTCCAAATCTGCTCTATCAGCTGTCAAAAAGTAACCCATACAGTGGCTGCAGCACAAGAGACGCTATAACAACATACTCTAATGCAGGATACATTTGTACTACAAAAGTGCATTGTTGAAAGGGAGTCATTGCTATGCTAAGTAATCATGATCAATATATGCGTTCCTTGACGTGCCAATCATATTTAATATTATTTCATTTCTTAAATTTTCATTTTCTTTTCTTTTCTGTAGTGTTATTTATATATTATCATACCTTAAAAGTTGTATTGGGTTTTAAAAATTGGGCTTGATAGGCGTAACATTTTGAAACACTTGGCAGGCATTAATCCACATAGGATTAAGGCCGCCATACACATTAGCGCAATGTTAGCCAAAGAGTGGGTTTGGCTGGCACTCTTATGTGTATGAGTTCCTAACTCTCCCCCAAAAGATGATTTAGGGAGAGAGAAGAATTAGCCAAAATTAATTTTAGGCAGATTCTTTTGTTTTATCTGGAGATAAGCTGCTGCCAGAGGTGTTTAGCAGCGGCTTTCTCCCCTCTCCTCATAGAAAAGACATACACATTCAGCTGAGATGAAAGTAATTGCGCATGGATGAGTCTGTAGGGAGTTGGAAAAGATAGCTGTTGGCTGAATGATCGTTCGGTTTACATCTATTGAATGTGTATACCCAGCTTTATGAACAGGAAGCAACAACAAACAATGCAAACAGATTGCATGGGAACGGTGTGAAATCTTCAAAGGGGTTGTTTGAGATATTTTTAAACAAGACTACAAGCAATATATCTTCTAAAAAAATTAATCAATATTCACCTTTCAAATGTTCCACCACTCCAGCCCTGATGTTTCGATCCCTATTATTCGGAAGTGATAACATCCTGTTGTTCATTAAGGTGACTGCTGAGGTCAGTGACAGCCTATAGTAGACATGTCTTTGCTTGAAGACATTGGGAACCAGCAATAGTAGAGGATTGAACTGGAAGCAATGGAGCGGCAGAACATTTTTGAGGTTAATATAGCTTATTTCATTACTTTATACTGTTACCTGCTCATAGATATTTTTATTACCTCAGGCAACTGCTCAGGTTCAACTTTTTTGTTAATGTTATGCCCATTCCACTCAATTTTTTAAACCTGGGAAACCTATGCACCGTAAGATGTAACTTTACACACACAGTAATTATAATCTGTTATATTAGTGGGAACCCTATTTGACGCCACATTATTTCTAATATCTATGTGGCTAGCCTTAGCACAATAATGACTTGTAGATAGCTAGCACTGGGACTGAATATTGTGACCGGGAGATGGCTAATAACATGGTTTCCTAAAATTCACCGCTATATAATGTCGTCTACATAATCACAGAATTATGAATGCTCAATTTGATCAGACTTTCTGAAATTTTCATCTTGTACAGGCTTGGTGCATATGTTATAAAGAAGCATTCTATTTTCGTGGCAGTCTTTTCAAAGAGGGGTCTAATTTTTATGCTACTGATCAGGCTCCCTCTTAAATACTAATCATTCATTAGTGAATATTATGTCTTCCTCACCTGACAGTATTATAAGTGGTCCAATGTGCATTAAAACTCAAGAAGTTGTAGACTATTGTACAATAATTAAAGCAACATACATAATAAACATACAAGACAAAATAGTCCAACACTGTGCAATGTGTCTGGAGTCTGGACATAATTTCATTACAGAACTTTCATGATTGTATATTCTACAATGTGGACAATTTTTTGAGTTGAGTAGACCTCAGCATGACAATACATGTTTGATTCTACTTCACACCATTCCCCCAGATGAGCATTTGAATGACCACATGATTGGCCTTCTTTACATGCATAAATAGAGCCAGTGGAGTCCAACTCCATGTAATAATAACACATACACAAAGTATGATCTTTCTTCTATGTGGCTGTGGTCTCTTGTTCCAGTGATTGGTGCAGTTTCCAGCAGTATTACTCTTGTTACCTAACTTTTGGAAAGGTGATAAATATATATGGGAAACCCCCTGTGAATTTTGAATTGAACTTTGAATTGATTTTTCATCAATCACTGTCAGTTATGTTTCCATAAATTACTGTATTACACTCAAGTTATGCTATGAAAACAATAACAAAAATAGACAACCATAGCCACATCACTTACAAAGGTAACCTGAAAGGGTAACTAATGGTGCACAGAATACTTTCTCAGACCTTTTTCCATACCAGATTATGTCTGTGAACTGTAAACAGTATCATTAGCATATATTGAGTTGAAGCCTAGTGCTTACTTCCTAACACACCTTCTTGTAACCATAGTGATATACCTACTGTAAATGAATCCAGAACATTCCCATCTAACAGTAACATTCTGCCGCAGCCTCATACATTTTATTTTCCCTATAAAGTGAGACATTGTCAGGAAGACTGCATAGTCCCTAGAACTCCATTAGAAAAGCCACCTGACAACCCACATAAAAAGTCAATATTTAATTAACAAAACTACTGTTCAGGACAATAATGGTGAATACTTATGGGGAAGATTGGTATTTCCAAAATTAGTTTTGCCAGGATCTCTAAAAAACTAACAATATATTTAAATGGTGTTTCTATTGCGATGTTAAAATGATGCACAGTTTTTTTTATTTAGCTCAGCTAGAATTGTGTTCCATAGCTACAGTGGGGAAAAAAAGTATTTAGTCAGCCACCAATTGTGCAAGTTCACCCACTTAAAAAGATGAGAGAGGCCTGTAATTGACAAAACAATGAGAAAACAAATCGAGAAAATCACATGGTCTGATTTTTAAAGAATTTACTTGCAAATTATGGTGAAAAATAAGTATTTAATCAATAACAAAAGTTCATCTGAATACTTTGTTATATATCCTTTGTTGGCAATGACAGAGGTCAAACAATTACTGTAAGTCTTCACAAGGTTGGCACACACTGTTGCTGGTATGTTGGCCCATTCCTTCATGCAGATTTCCTCTAGAGCAGTGATGTTTTGGGGCTGTCGCTGGGCAACACGGACTTTCAACTCCCGCCAAAGGTTTTCTATGGGGTTATGGGGAGACTGGCTAGGCCACTCTAGGACCTTGAAATGCTTCTTATGAAGCCACTCCTTCTTTGCCCTGGCAGGGTGATTGGGATCATTGTCTTGCTGAAAGACCCAGCCATGTTTCATCTTCAATGCCTTTGCTTATAGAAGGAGGTTTGCACTCAAAATCTCATGATACATGGCCCCATTCATTCTTTCATGTACACGGATCAGTCGTCCTGGTCCCTTTTCAGAGAAACAGCCCCAAAGCATGATGTTGCCACCCCCATGCTTCACAGTAGGTATGGTGTTCTTTGGATGCAACTTAACATTCACTCTCCTCCAAACACGAGGAGTTGTGTTTCTACCAAACAGTTCTACTTTGGTTTCATCTGACCATATGACATTCTCCCAATACTCTTCTGGAACATCCAAATGCTCTCTAGCAAACTTCAGAAGGGCCCGGATATGTACTGGCTTAAGCAGCGGGACACGTCTGGCACTACAGGATCTGAGTCCCTGGCGGTGTAGTGTGTTCCTGACGGTAGCCTTTGTTAGGTTACAAAGAAAAAAAGGGGGGGGGGAGGGTCAGTCAGCACACCCCAGTGTGCAGGTGCACGTTGCCATGGCTAAATACACAAAAGAAAAAAAAAGACATACAATGCAACAGCACTCTGCAAACCAAATAAAGTACAAAAACGACATAGTAATAGTAAATATTCTGGTGCTAAGGTTTAGTAAATTTGAGATTCTTGGCAAATATATTTTGTACAAAATTATTTGGGCCCGTCTGCCGGCATCAAGGCGATCTCTGTAAGACGGGACCTAACACTAAATACTACCTGTTAGCCTTTGTTAGGTTGGTCCAAGCTTTCTGCAGGTCATTCACTAGGTCCCCCCATGTGGTTCTGGGATTTTTGCTTGATCATTTTGACCCAACGGGGTGAGATCTTGTGTGGAGCCCCTGATAGAGGGAGATTATCAGTGGTCTTGTAAGTCTTCCATTTTCCAACTGCTTGCCTATTGTAGATTCAGTCTTCCCAGCCTGGTGCAGGTCTACAATTTTGTTTCTGGTGTCCTTCGACAGCTCTTTGGTCTTCAACATAGTGGAGTTTGGAGTGTGACTGTTTGAGGTTGTGGACAGGTGTCTTTTGTACTGATAACAAGTTCAAACAGGTGCCATTACTACAGGTAATGAGTGGAGGACAGAGGAGCCTCTTAAAGAAGAAGTTACAGGTCTGTGAGAGACAGAAATCTTGCTTGTTTGTAGGTGACCAAATGTGATTTTCTGGATTTGTTTTCTCATTTTGTCTCTCATAGTTGAGGTCTACCTATGATGTCAATTACAGGCCTCTCTCATCTTTTTTAAGTGGGAAAACTTGCACATTGGTGGCTGATTAAATACTTTTTTCCCCCACTGTATATTGTTATCATGATTACATGATTTCAGGTAATGCCATCTTAACTATGTTTCTTACATTCTATGTGTTCTACTCCCATCTAAGTTTAGTATCTCATGGAACAGATAGGATATTTTCTGATAATGCATACTTCTGGCAAATCAGTTAATTAGAATATCAGCTAAGTATTATTTTAATTAACTTGCTTCTCCTGGATTCAGCAGTGCATCTTTGTTCTTCCAGCTGTGACACACAGGGTAGAGATTCTGGGCAGCTAATGTGCAGTGTGTATGGACATCTGGCTATCCAAAACCTAAAGAACTCTCAATCAAGTAGTTCCTATATCAAGGATCTCCATATTGATCAAGGCGATAGTTAGATTTGTTTGCTGTTGAATCTATACTTGAACTTGATCTAGCTTAGTGTGACCCAGCTTCCCTTTTTTTCAGATGCTCCACAGTACTTTAGCTTGGATCTACCTAACCTCAATTGCCCAACCCTTGAGTACACTCCAGTTTTCCTTACTTATCGTGGTACCCTGACCAGTACATTTTTATACTGACTTTCGGTTGTCATTGTCTAGTAACCATACCTCCAAACTGTCCCATTGGTAACTTATGCAGGGAATCAAATACCAGACTATATCAGGGCACCAAATTCCTGGGGTCAGATAAGTACAGTACCTTTGCTCAAGTGCAGTCATGGGTAATGATGAGCGAAGTTATGAAACATTCGATTTGGCAGCTTTGCCGAACTTTGACAAGAAATTCAACTTGTTACAAATTACTTTGTCACACATCACTTTTTTATTATATGGAGCAGGTGCAATGATTGGGAAAGGCAATCGGGCCACCCCTCGTCATTTAACCTATAAGATGCCATGTTCAACTCTGATCCTGGCATCTGAGACTCACATTCAGGTACTCTGGGGGTTTCCAGGGTTAAAAAAAAAAAATAACACACCTTATGCACCATCCGCTCTCATCTTGATTGAAGAAAACCCGCTAAAGGACCTGTGGTGTGCTTGATAACATCACCACGTCATCACTCTAGCCACACGCGGTGACGTTATCACTTATGACATCACCACACACACGTGGTAACATCTTCATTCTCTGCAGGTCCTTGGGAGGGTTTTCGGCAATCAAGATGAAGCGGACAGCCTGTCCATGATCAAATGGATGAGATGAGTATAATTTTTTTTTATTTTTAGCCACCATTTTAGGATAAATTGATTTGTTACCACGAAGGGCAAGGAAATTTGGCTTTGCAGCAAAATGAATTTTTCCTAAACAAGGAATCAAATTCTGCTTTGTATGCTTCGATTTGCTCAACACTAGTAATGGCTAAGGGAGATCTTATAGTTAAATAGTGAACTATTTGTATCTCTGTAAACCATATAATTTCAATATGCTTTAAATGACTCTGGTTGGATGATTAGCAAAGATCAGACTATTGGAATCCATACTAATTCTCACATTGAAGTGCTTGGTTCTTATTCCCACTGAATTAAATTTCATAGAAACAGTAAAGATAGTCAAGGGGAGAGAAAGGTAAAACGATGGGCTTGGAGAATAAATCACAGAGGAATAGAAAAATGCTTGTTGTGGTGTTTAGGATCACATTATTGAGTCGTTAAATAATGTGTTTCTAGATGTCAGATTCCAGAAACAATCATTTTGACATGGGTAAACCCACTAAAGGATATTTGTACAACACAAGTACATGAGGAGGTATGTTCCAGACTGAACCAGGGTAATGCTATAAATGCTGTGCATCTAAAGACTTTTCAAGTGTTTGACACTGTATTTTATGAAAGGTTAGTATTAGAGATGAACGAGCACTAAAATGCTCGGGTGCTCGTTATTCGAGACAAACTTTTCCCGATGCTCGGGTGCTCGTTTCGAGTAACGAACCCCATTGAAGTCAATGGGAGACTCAAGCATTTTTGCAGGGGACCAAGGCTCTGCCTAGGGAAGGCTGGGTGAAAACCTGGAAACATCAGAAAATGATGGAAACACCACGGAAATGGACAGGAAACAGCAGGGGTAGCATGCATGGATGCCTCTGAGGCTGCCTAATCCCACCATTAACCCAAATTCTCAGGCAACAGCCTGGTGGTTACCCTCATGGCAATTGTGCTCACCCAGACCAAGAAAGGCGAGGCACATACCCATCACATGTTAGGGAAGCACCCAACTAGGTGCAAAGAAAAATTGTTTAGAGAGAGGGCCTGTAGGTGGACCTCCGGAAAAATTGCTGTCAGTTGACAGGCGTGTACGCTTATCGGTGATGACGCCACCAGCTGCATTGAATACCCGCTCTGACAACATGCTAGAGGCAGGGCAGGCCAGCACCTCCAAGGCATACAGCACCAGTTCAGGCCACGTATCCAGCTTTGAAACCCAGTAGTTGTATGGAGCAGAGTGATCACGCAGGACGTTGGTATGGTCAGCTAGGTACTCCCTCACCATCTTTCTGTACAGCTCCCCCCTACTCTGCCTAGACTGGGGACAGGTGACAGTGTCTTGCTGGGGTGACATAAAACTGGCAAAGGACTTGGAGAGCGTTCCCCTGCCAGTGCTGGACAAGCTGCCTGCTCGCCTCCTCTCCCCTGCTACTTGGCCCACAGAACCATGCCCTCTGCCGCTAGCAGCGTCAGATGGGAAGGATTGTTTCAGCTTGTGCACCAGGGCCTGTTGATATTGATTCACTCTCATACTCCTTTCCTCTACAGGGATGAGAGTGGAAAGGTTCTGCTTGTACCATGGGTCCAGGAGAGTGAACACCCAGTAATCGGTGTTTGAAAAAATGCTTCTAACGCGAAGGTCACGGGATAGGCAGCCTAACATGAAGTCTGCCATGTGCACCAGAGTCCCAACACGCAAGAATTCCCTCTCCTCACTGGCCTGATTCTCCATTTCCTCCTCCTCCTCCTCTTCAGCCCATACACGCTCAAGAGTTAAGAAGGACTGAGCACTGGTACCCTCTTCTGTCTCGCTGACATTCTCCTCCTCTTCCTCCTCATCCCCCTCCTCCGATACGCGCTGAGAAACAGACAGGAGGGTGCTCTGGCTATCAAGCGACGTATCTTCCTCCACGTCTCTTGTGCAAGCGCAAAGCATCCAACTTCATGCTGAGCAGTGAGTTTTTCAACAGGCAAAGCAGCGGGATGGTGAGGCTGATAATGGCGGCATCGCCGCTGACCATCTGTGTTGACTCCTCAAAGTTGGTCAACACCTGGCAGATATCAGACATCCACGTCCACTCCTCATTGTAGACTTGAGAAATCTGAGTGACCTGACTACCAGTTCTGGTGGAAGTTGAAATCTGGCAGTCTACAATCGCTCTGCGCTGCTAGTAAACTCTGGATAACATGTTTAATGTCGAATTCCATCTTGTGGGCACGTCGCACAACCGTCGGTGAGCGGGCAGTTGTAGTCGGCGCTGCGCTGCCCTGAGAGTGGCAGCATCTGTGGTCGACTTGCGGAAATGCGCACAGATGCGGCGCACCTTGGTGAGCAAATCAGACAGATTGGGGTATGTCTTGAGGAACTGCTGAACTATGAGATTGAACACGTGGGCCAGGCATGGCACATGTATCAGTCTGCCGAGTTGCAGAGCTGCCACCAGGTTACGCCCGTTGTCACACACAACCATGCCTGGCTTGAGGTTCAGCGGTGCCAGCCACAGAACGGTCTGCGCCGTGATGCCCTGTAACAGCTCTTGGGCGGTGTGTCTTTTGTCACCTAAGCTCAGCAGTTTGAGCACCGCCTGCTGGCGCTTACCCACGGCACTGCTGCTGCGCCAAGAGCTACCGACTGAAGGTGCCGTGCCCATGGATGGTGATTCGGAGGAGGAGGCGGAGGAGGAGGAGGGGTCGGAGGAGGAGGCATAGTATGTCTGAGAGACCGTGATCGAGGTAAGCCCCGCAATCCTCGGTGTGGGCAGTACATGAGCGGCCCCAGGGTCAGACTCGGTCCCAGCCTCCACCAAGTTAACCCAATGTGCTGTAAGTGAGATATAGTGTCCCTGCCCGGCAGCACTTGTCCATGTGTCCGTGGTTAGGTGGACCTTCTCAGAAACAGCGTTGGTCAGGGCACGGATGATGTTCTGTGACACGTGCTGGTGTAGGGCTGGGACGGCACATCGGGAAAAATAGTGGCGGCTGGGGACCGAATACCGAGGGGCAGTCACCGCCATGAGATTGCGAAAGGCCTCAGTCTCTACCAGCCTATAGGGCAGCATCTCCAGGCTCAGCAATTTGGAGATGTGGACGTTGAGGGCTTGGGCAGGTGGGTGGGTGGAACTGTATTTCCTCTTGCGCTCCACCGTCTGCAGTAAAGACAGCTGAACGCTGCGCTGGGACACATTGGTGGACGTTGTGGAGGATCGTGGAGGCAAAGGTGTGGTTTTCCGGCGGGAGGCGCTCGTGCCGGGGTCCTGGGCAGGGGGTTGACTAGCAGAGACAGCGAGTGACACAGGGGAAGGAGCAGTGGTGGGACCCGCAGGAGGTGAACGGCCTTGGTTCCATTGAGTGGTGTGTTTAGCACTCATATGCCTGCGCATGCTGGTGGTGGTTAGGCTAGTAGTGGTGGCACCCCTGCTGATCCTGGTGTGGCACAGGTTGCACACCACAGTACGTCGGTCCTCCAATTCCTCAGTCTGCTCCCCCCTCGGACTTCCTGCCCTGACAACAACTTCACCACTGTCTGACAACCGTGTCTCCTCATTGTCTGACACCTCTTTACACACTTCTTCCACTAAGTCAACAATGTCATCATCATCACCCACAGACTGCGACAGTTGGAGAACTTGGGCATCGGGAAAGAGGTCAGCAGCAACCTGAGAAGTGGTTTGTGACTCTGGGAAGGGTCCAGAAAACAGTTCCTGAGAGTATGCCGGATCGCATTCGAAATTTTCCTGGGAGGGGGCAGACTGGGGGGAAGGAGGTTGAGGTGGAGGAGCCAGAGGAGTGCTCCCTTGGGTAACGTGGGTGGACTGCGTGGAAGACTGACTGGTGGACAAATTACTTGAAGCATTGTCCGCAATCCACGACATCACCTGTTCGCACTGTTGTGGTTTCAACAGTCCTCTACCACGTGTCCTTGTAAGTTGCGACATGAAGCTAGGGAGTGTAGCTCTGTGGCATTCCCCTGCTCCCTCATCAGCAGGTACTGTCTCACCCTGCCCAGGACCACGGCCTCTGCCCTTGCAGTAATTGAATGCCCATGCCCACGCTCTCGTCCTCGACCCTTAGCCCTGGGGTTCAACATTTTCTGTATATAAGTGTATTATATGTACAAAAAGAAAATGGGCCTGCTGTACTGAGACCCACAAACTTGTTCAATCTGAACAAGAAAATATATAGATGGATAAGTTAGAGCAAAATTACGTATGTTATCACGTACCGTGCAGTATGGATTACACTGAAACTATTAGATTAGGCAGACTTGGTCTGCTTAATTGCAACCCAGACAAATGTCGCACAGAGATTTTTGTAATGTAGCTATATCAGTGAGAGCAAAAGACCTTTTTTTAATTTTGTGACGTACAGAATGTGTCACCTGGACAGAAAATACGGATTGTGCTTTGTATATAGGTGGATAAGTTAGAGCAAAATTACGTATGTTATTACGTACCGTGCAGTATGGAGCAATTACACTGAAACTATTAGATTAGGCAGACTTGGTCTGCTTAAGTACAACCCAGACAAATGTCGCACAGAGATTTTTGTAATGTAGCTGTCTCAGTGAGAGCAAAAGACCTTTTTTAATTACGTGACGTACAGAATGTGTCACCTGGACAGAAAATACGGAGTGTGGTTTGTGGTGAGTGGACAGCTGAACTGTGACCCACAGAATGGTTCCACACAGCTGTATGAAATGGATTTGTATCACTGAGATAAAACAATTAAAAAAAAATTGTTCTATATGACGATAGCTGCACTACTAGTGCCAGCCAGCCCAGCCAGGAGACAAAAAAAATTGTCTTGTAGCCCTTAGAAGGGCTGTTGGGTTCTTTCGATATCACTCCTGCCTAACAGAGAACTAAATCCAGGCCCTAACACTCTCCCTGAAACGCAGATCTGTCCCTAACCACATCCAGACAGCATCTGAGCCGTGCACCACGGGCAGTCACTAGTATATTCCAGGGTCACCTGATCAGGCCAGCCAACCCCTGCTATCGACATGTAAGGGCCCCACGTGATGCTGGGTGTACCGCAGAGTCTCCTGGCTTGTGATTGGCTGAGTTTATAGGTGCCAAAAATTCAAAATGTGGGAGATGCCATTTCCTCGAGCATGGCGAGATACTCGTCCGAGCAGCGAGCACTTACAAGTACCGTAATACTCGAACGAGCACCAAGCTCGGACAAGCATGCTCGCTCATCTCTAGTTAGTATATAAAATGAGGATACTGGTACTAGTGAAGACTATGCATAAGTAGACAACTGGCCCAGTAAAAGGAAACGGAGGGTAGATATTCATGGTATAGCCTCAGATTGAGTTACAGTCACCACTGGGATGCCACAGGGATTAGTATACAGCCCTCTTGTGATTAATAGATTTATCAATGACTTGCTACATTGCAGAATTCCCACATTTGCCGTTGACACTAAGCTCTACAAAGAAATCAACTCAGAGTAGGATAATATAGTATTACAAAGATATTTGGGGAAGCTATAGGCTTGGGCAGAGAAATAGCAAATTAATTTTTATGTGAAAACTTTTAGTGAAACTACACGTAACAATGCACACTGGACAATGGACATCTGCCTCACAAGTGTTTCTCCACTTCCACTTGATCAACATAATAGGAATAATGGTTGGACTTGATGGACTTGTGGTGGTTTCCAACCTTACCAACCATGTAATTGTGTAACTGTTATCACTATCAGCATTTTTGCTCATTTTCTAGCATCAACTGTCACATAATCAAGCCACTAGCTATGCATTAAAAATAGCAGTAGTATCACATATGGTTCACCGTGAACATAAAACAAAAAAAAAATTCACAGCTTCTTTGTCATCACTTTTTAGTCACCAAAAGAGGTCAACAGGAGGGCTAAACAAGTAATTTGATTAAATGATACAGCCACCTGTATAAGATAATAGGAAAGTAACTTGAAACAGGTTTTGTAAGAAAAGAGCCTGTAATGAATGACTATTCTAATTGATGCATAAATACTAAACAGAGACCTCACAGTGGCATTGCCTTTGCTTCTAATTGACACTCCAGGACACCGAGGTACTCATTAGAGATCCTAGGTGGTGCTAACTTAATATCAGTCCAATTCTGGAAATCTCACAAGCAGGAGAGAAATAAAATAGTATCACTGAGCCATCATTAAAGGGAACCTGTCATCAACTTTATGCTACCCATACTAAGGGCAGAATAAAGTAGACACAGGTGAGTTGATCTCAGCGGTCTGTCATTTCTAAGTAAAAAGTAAGTGGTTGCCAAGAACCAACATCACAAACATTGCAGACTAGGCCTGGAAAAGAGTCATGGCCACCTGAGAAGAGTCATGGTTATTCATGAATTCCTGCTCTCCCTGCCCTCCTGCTGGTGATTGACAATCTTATACCTAGTTCTCTCCCTTTCTATCTAGGAGAGAACTGTCAATCATCAGCAGATGGACAGGGAGAGCAGGAGATTAGGAATAACCATGACTCTTCTCAGGTAGATTTGACTCTTTTCAAGGCTTGAGCTGCAATGATTATGATGCTGGTTCTCAGCAACCACTTACTTTTAGCTCATGAGTGACAGATCGCTGAAATCAGCATTTCTGTCCCTATTTTATTCTGCCCTCAGTGAGGTCAACATAAAGTTGATGACAGGTTCCCTTTAAAGTAATAGTCCCATAAAATGTATATTCTCTGAACTGCTAGAAAGGTACATGATGTAATCTGTAGCAAATGTAATTTTCTCACCAGTGACTGTATTTATGAGTTATAACCTCCCTTCTAATCCTCAGCTGTGTCACATGGCCAATTCCCTGATCTCCAACTGACACAGGACAGGAAGTCAGTTACTTCTCCATTCATTCCTATGAGACTGACATTGAGGCTCTCATAGGAATACAGAGAAACTGGCTTCCTGTCTAAGATGTTGTGTAATTTGGAAAGTCTACGTGCTGGTCACATGACACTGATGAAAAGCAGAAGGGAGGGAATAGCTCAAAAATACAGTCACTGTTAAGAAAATTACCTTTGCTTCAGTTTACATCTTTACATTACCTTTATAACAGTTCAGAGAATTTTTGGGGTGCTTCTTTAAAACATAGCTTCTATTCTGTTTAGATAAAACACGAGCAGTATATGGGAGCCTAGATGACATTGAGGCAACAGCCTTATCGTATAGAAACAAGTTTCTTCTGGCCCACACCTAGAACTGACAACAGTGGGTGGTCCAACTTAAAGACCCACCATGTAAGCTCTGGTACACAGTGCAATTTAAGAAATACACAAACCTATCAAATATCATAAGTATATAAAAGATTTTATTACATAAATAAATCCATATACATAAAATACATCTAGAGAAACTTCAAGTCCTGTTCAAACATAATGCACCCATGGTTGCATGCTCTATTCTGCTTCTCTTCTCAAAAGCATTTTATGCACTTGCCCCTACTTTGCAAACATTTATGCGTTCAATAGCTACAAAATGCTAAACTTCTAGGTCCCTTGAATGATTCACACTTAAAGAGGCAACATATAGTTCTTCCCATATAAAAATGACATACCACATAATCTGTTCCACTATTACATGAGCTGCTTGATAACGGTGGTTTATTCACCCTATAGACACAGGTTTTGCTTGTAAACCATATCTGCAATAGGAACAGTTACTCGCTCATCAGCGAGGTTTACAGCTTTCAGATTGTGTACAGACACCCCATTTGACCACATGGGGCGTCTGTACACCACCCGGAAGCAAATGCTTCCGGGTTTTTGCGCTACTAGTTGCCGTGATCTCATCTGATCACGGCATCTAATTGCTGAAGAGGAAACCGCCAATGGCGGTAAGTACCCGCAGAGACTTGCCGGCCATGACGCCCGCCGCATAAGGGTCCGGCCATGACGCCCGCCTAAGGGTTAAAGGAGAACACAAAGCATTGTTTTTTTCCCCCTATTCAATATTTCAGTGCGTTCAATATCATTAGCTTTTTCAAAATCTTCATTTAGTAATTTTTCAGGATAGCCTCTAAGCAAATGTTCTTTTAGTGTGCTAGCTTGCACTTAAAGGGATTCTGTCAGCAGCATTTCACATATTGAGATATTTATACCATTGGATTGGGCCAGTTATAAGCATTTCTAAACTGTAATTGTTATAGGTCACTGAGGCAGTTTTTCTGTTAAAAAAACGATTTTTAGGAGCTGTCACTCACTGTAAATAAGGAGCCCAAGGGGAGTTCCCAACCGTTGCTGGAGCCCGGGCTCGACGATTCCTTGGAGCCCAGGCACGCCCACCTACTTAATATTCACTTCACTTCGTTCAGTGAAGCTCCGGCTCCGGCGACATCCCGCGCATGCGCAGTACATCCAGAGGCCGGCGCCCGTGCAGGTGCCTCTGGATGTACTGGTGGACAATGGAGAGACACAGGTGTTTAATACCGTATATGGCAGCTATCCAGAAAAATAGTTTGGAGAGAGAGAAAGATAGGAAAAAGACGTAAATTGTTTGGAGAGAGGGCCTGTAGGTGGACCTCCGGAAAAATTGTTTGGAGAGAGGGCCTGTAGGTGGACTTCCGGAAAAATTGTTTGGAGAGAGGGCCTGTAGGTGGACCTCCGGAAAAATTGTTTGGAGAGAGGGCCTGTAGGTGGACCTCTGGAAAAATTGTTTGGAGAGAGGGCCTGTAGGTGGACCTCCGGAAAAAATTGTTTGGAGAGAGGGCCTGTAGGTGGACCTCCAGAAAAATTGTTTGAAGAGAGGGCCTGTAGGGGGCCCTCCTGAAAAATTGTGGTAACAGAGTGCCAGTTGGACCTCTAAAAAATGGCGTTTTTTTGGTCAGCGTTAGGCAAAGACGACATGGAGGAGGAGGAGGAGTAGAGAAGAGGAATCGGATACATAAGTAATGTTAATCTTTAGCTGCTTTCCCCCGGAGGAGATTTGAATTCCGGTGAAATCCAGGCTTTGTTCATTTTAATAAGCGTCAGCCTGTCAGCGCTGTCAGTTGACAGGCGTGTGCGCTTATCGGTGGTGACGCCACCAGCTGCACTGAATACCCGCTCTGACAGCACGCTAGCAGCAGGGCAGGCAAGCACCTCCAAGGCGTACAGCGCCAGTTCAGGCCACGTGTCCAGCTTTGAAACCCAGTAGTTGTATGGAGCGGAGTGATCACGCAGGACATTGGTATGGTCAGCTAGGTACTCCCTCACCATCTTTCTGTACAGCTCCCCCCTACTCTGCCTAGACTGGGGACAGGTGACAGTGTCTTGCTGGGATGACATAAAACTGGCAAAGGCCTTGGAGAGCGTTCCCCTGCCAGTGCTGGACAAGCTGCCTGCTCGCCTACTCTCCCTTGCTACTTGGCCCACAGAACCATGCCCTCTGCCGCTAGCGGCGTCAGATGGGAAGGATTGTTTCAGCTTGTGCACCAGGGCCTGTTGATATCTATTTACTCTCATACTCCTTTCCTCTGCAGGGATGAGAGTGGAAAGGTTCTGCTTGTACCGTGGGTCCAGGAGAGTGAACACCCAGTAATCGGCATTTGAAAAAATGCTTCTAACACGAGGGTCACGAGATAGGCAGCCTAACATGAAGTCTGCCATGTGTGCCAGAGTCCCAACACGTAAGAATTCCCTCTCCTCACTGGCCTGACTCTCCATTTCCTCCTCCTCCTCCTCCTCTTCAGCCCATACACGCTCAAGAGTTAAGGACTGAGCACTGGTACCCTCTTCTGTCTTGTCGACATTCTCCTCCTCTTCTTCCTCATCCCCCTCCTCCGATACGCGCTGAGAAACAGACAGGAGGGTGCTCTGGCTATCAAGCGACGTCTCTTGTGACAAGCGCAAAGCATCCGACTTGATGCTGAGCAGTGAATTTTTCAACAGGCAAAGCAGCGGGATGGTGAGGCTGATAATGGCGGCATCGCCGCTGGCCATCTGTGTTGACTCCTCAAAGTTGCTCAACACCTGGCAGATATCAGACATCCACGTCCACTCCTCATTGTAGACTTAAGGAATCTGAGTGACCTGACTACCAGTTCTGGTGGAAGTTGACATCTAGCAGTCTACAATCGCTCTGCGCTGCTTGTAAACTCTGGATAACATGTTTAATGTCGAATTCCATCTCGTGGGCACGTCGCACAACAGTCGGTGAGCGGGCAGTTGTAGGCGGCGCTGCGCTGCCCTGAGAGTGGCAGCATCTGTGGTGGACTTGCGTAAATGCGCACAGATGTGGCGCACCTTGGTGAGCAAATCAGACAGATTGGGGTATGTCTTGAGGAACCGCTGAACTATTAGATTGAACACGTGGGCCAGGCATGGCACATGTGTCAGTCTGCCGAGTTGCAGAGCCGCCACCAGGTTACGCCCGTTGTCACACACAACCATGCCTGTCTTGAGGTTTAGCGGTGCCCGCCACAGATCGGTCTGCGCCATGATGCCCTGTAACAGCTCTTGGGCGGTGTGCCTTTTGTCACCTAAGCTCAGCAGTTTGAGCACCGCCTGCTGGCGCTTACCCACGGCACTGCTGCTGCGCCTAGAGCTACCGACTGAAGGCGCCATGCCCACGGATGGTAATTCGGAGGAGGAGATGGAGGAGGAGGAGGAGGTGGAGGAGGGGTCGGAGGAGGAGGCATAGTGTCTGAGAGACCGTGACCGAGGTAGGCCCCGCAATCCTCGGTGTGGGCAGTACATGAGCGGCTCCAGGGTCAGTCTCGGTCCCAGCCTCCACCAAGTTAACCCAATGTGCCATCAGTGAGATATTGTGTCCCTGCCCGGCAGCACTTGTCCACGTGTCCATGGTTAGGTGGACCTTCTCAGAAACAGCGTTGGTCAGGGCACGGATGATGTTCTGTGACACGTGCTGGTGTAGGCTGGGACGGCACATCGGGAAAAATAGTGGCGGCTGGGGACCGAATACCGAGGGGCAGCCACCGCCATGAGATTGCGAAAGGCCTCGGTCTCTACCAGCCTATAGCGCAGCATCTCTAGGCTCAGCAATTTGGAGATGTGGACGTTGAGGGCTTGGGCATGTGGGTGGGGGGAACTGTATTTCCTCTTGCGCTCCAGCGTCTGCTGTAAAGACAGCTGAACGCTGCGCTGGGACACATTGGTGGACACTGTGGAGAATCTTGGAGGCGAAGGTGTGGTTTTCCGGCGGGAGGCGCTCGTGCCGGGGTCCTGGGCAGGGGGTTGACTAGCAGAGGCAGCGAGTGACACAGGGGAAGGGGCAGTGGTGTGACCCGCAGTAGGTGGAGAACGGCCTTGGTTTCATTGAGTGGGGTGTTTAGCACTCATATGCCTGTGCATGCTGGTGGTGGTTAGGCTAGTAGTGGTGGCACCCCTGCTGATCCTGGTGTGGCACAGGTTGCACACCACAGTGTGTCATCCTCACTTTCTTTAAAGAACCTCCAGACTTGCGAACATCTAGGCTTTGCCACGGGAGCTTCACTACGTGAAACAGTTGCTGCTGATGCACCAGCTCTGGCCCTGCTTCTCCCTCTGGCCACACCACTGCCTCTTACAACCTGTTCTGGTGCAGCACTCGCCTCCGCCTCAGAAGCACTGTCTTCACTCGGCTTATCAACCCAGCTTGGGTCAGTCACCTCGTCATCCTCCGATTCCTCAGTCTGCTCCCCCCCTCGGACTTCCTGCCCTGACAACAACTTCACCACTGTCTGACAACCGTGTCTCCTCATCGTCCGACACCTCTTTACAAACTTCTTCCACTAACTCAACATTGTCATCATCATCATCATCACCCACAGACTGCGACAGTTGGAAAACTTGGGCATCAGGAACGAGGTCAGCAGCAACCTGAGAAGTGGTTTGTGACTCTGGGAAGGGTCCAGAAAACAGTTCCTCAGAGTATGCCGGATCGCATTCCAAATTTTCCTGGGAGGTGGCAGACTGGGGGGAAGGAGGTTGAGGTGGAGGAGCCAGAGGAGTGCTCCCTTGGGTAATGTGGGTGGACTGTGTGGAAGACTGACTGGTGCACAAATTACTTGAAGCATTGTCCGCAATCCACGACATCAGCTGTTCGCACTGTTGTGGTTTCAACAGTCCTCTACCACGTGTCCCTGTAAGTTGAGAAATGAAGCTAGGGAGTGTAGCTCTGCGGCGTTCCCCTGCTCCCTCATCAGCAGGTACTGTCTCACCCTGCCCAGGACCACGGCCCACGCCCCCTCGACCCTTAGCCCTGGGGTTCAACATTTTCTGTATATAAGTGTATTATATAAAAAATAAAAAATAAATGGGCCTGCTGTACTGAAACCCACAAACTTGTTCAGTCTGGTTTAATTAAGTGACGTACAGAAAGTGTCACCTGGACAGAAAATACGGATTGTAGTGAGTGTACTGAACTGTGACACACAGAATAGTTCCACGCAGCTGTGTGAAATGGATTTGTATCACTGAGCTAAAACAACAAAAAAACTATTTTTTTTATATATTTTTTTTTATATATATTTAAAAAATATTTTTTTTTTTGGAACGTGACGTGCAGAAACTATCGTAGAGCTAACTCACACCCTGCTGACGGTGGCTATTTTGACTGCGACCCAGACAAATGTCGCACAGAGATTTTTGTGATCAAGTGTCACCTGAACAGAAAATACAGATTGTAGTGAGTGTACTGAACTGTGACACACAGAATGGTTTCACACTGCTGTGTGAAATGGATTTGTATCACTGAGCTAAAACGACAAAAAAACTATTTTTTTTATATATTTTTTTTTAATATATTTTTTTAAAGTTTTTTTTTTTTTGGAACGTGACATGCAGAAACTATCGTAGAGCTAACTCACAACCTGCTGACGGTGGCTATTTTGACTGCGACCCAGACAAATGTCACACAGAGATTTTTGTGATCAAGCTATATACGTGAGAGCAAAAGACCTGGTTGGATTACGTGACGTACAGAAAGTGTCACCTGGACAGAAAATACGGATTGGAGTGTGTACTGAACTGTAACACACAGAATGGTTCCACACTGCTGTGTGAAATGGATTTGTATCACTGAGATATAACAATAAAAAAAAGGGGTTATATATGGCGATAGGTGCACTACTAGTGCCAGCCAGCCAAGCCAGGAGACAAAAAAAAAATTTCTTGTAGCCCTTAGAAGGGCTGTTGGGTTCTTTGTGGGTGATTCCTGCCTAACAGAGAACTAAATGCAGGCCCTAACACTGTCCCTGAAACGCAGCATCTCTATCCCTAACGACATCCAGACAGCATCTGAGCCGAGCACCATGGCCAGTCACTAGTATATTCCAGGGTCACCTGATCAGGCCAGCCAACCCCTGCTATCGACATGTAAGGGCCCCACGTGATGCTGGGTGTACCGCAGAGTCTCCTGGCTTGTGATTGGCTGAGTTTTTAGGCGCCAAAAATGCACAATGCGGAAGTTGCCATTTCCTCGAGCATGGCGAGATACTCGTCCGAGCAGCGAGCACTTACGAGTACCGTAATACTCGAACGAGCACCAAGTTCGGACGAGTATGCTCGCTCATCTCTAGTAATTAGCTTTACTCTAGATTTATCACTGTGAACCTTAATAAACCCACAGAGTCATAATGACTGTTATATATTATATATTCTATTATATTAATATATTAAGGGACAGTATTATGAGCAACAAATCAATACAATGTTATCTTTAGAAATGTTACCCCTGGAGGCACCAACAGTAGAATCCAGGCCGTTTACTACTGGCTGTTGGCATCTATCTATCATTCTATATCCTATCTTATAGATATCTCTCATTCTACATTCTGTCTTAAGATGAGTGAATCAATTCTACTGGTTTGGGATTCCAAATGTCCTAAAATGCTTGAAGAGAAAGAGAGATTAGAGTGCTACTCTGGGTTTCTCAGCAATATATTTGCATGATCTGAAGGTATTCTTACTAGGGATGAGCGAACCGAACCGTAACGAACCAGATTCGTTACGAACTTTCCCAAAAGTTCGGTTCGTCACCGAACCGAATTTTGACAAAGTTCGTAACGAATCTGGTTAAAATAACGGCGACGCAAAATATACGCATATTTATTGAGAATGTACGCTAATGCGTACGTATTCCATTAAGTAGCGTACTTTTAACAACGCTACACTGTATGTTCGTTACTTGAGTAGGAATGTTCGCAGACGCAGTATATGAGTACGCTAATGCGTACATATTCAGTTAAGTAGCGTACCTTTGACAACGCTAGACTGTATGTTCGTTACTTGTGTAGGAATGTTTGCGGACGCAGTGCATGCGTACGCTAATGCGTACATATTCATTTAGTTAAGTAGCGTACCTTTGACAACGCTAGACTGTATGTTCGTTATTTGTGCGGGAAATGTTCGCATTAGCGTACGCATTAGTGTAGATTCTAAAATATGCGTAGATTTTGCGTCGCCGTTGTTGAAGTCACTTGGATTTTTTCACTTTTTTCATTGTAATAGCAACTGCAAATAAACGAAACTGTACCCTATCTGACTCCCATTATTGTAGAAGCAATTATTCAGCCGTTATAGCAAGGTTCGTTTTAGGTTCGGTTCGTACGAATCCGAACTTCAAGAAAGTTCGCCGAAGCGAACCGAACCAAACTTTTCAAAAGTTCGCTCATCCCTAATTCTTACTCATTACGCACAGTGCAAAGTATGCATAGTATGTGTGCAGAGTATTGTAGGCCAGGCAATGCCCCTCTGGGTTTCCTAAGCCTTTTCATATATTTTCCCCCTAAATTCAGAGGAATATTGACTGACTTACGATACTCTACATACACACGTAAGAAGAAATAGAACCCAACCAAAGCCTCTCAAGCAGCCAAGCAACGTTTCTTTGCTCAGCTCTGTTAAAGGGTAGTTACCTAAAAAGAGCTGTATTCCTGGTATGAGGCTGTTTACATTTCCTTTTGAAGAGAAGAATTGTGTGGGGGTTAAAGCACAGCAATAAATACAAGATCTTATTATGAAAAGGCACAGATTGAACACTTTGAGGCTACCCCAAAAAGGGGGAAAATTGATCTATGAAGTGTGTATAAATATAGATACTAGAGATGAGCAGATCAATCCTATCAATTTGGAATTCATCTGGAATTTTCCCAAAAAATTGGATTCTAATAAACAGAAATATTTTGCAATTTATCAAAAGAGATTTACTTTGAAAAGCAATGATATTTACCACAGTGGGTATTTATCGTTGTGCACCAGGATGTGGTAACTCAGGTCACAGGCCAGAAGAGACCTTTGGCCTGTTTTGCAGACAGCAGAGGGGAATGGAAGTCAAGTGAGTGTTTTATGTGTATTAATACTCTACATCTACAGGCACTACTGGGTGGTGGGCTCGGAGGACTATTATGTATACTGGCACCACTGGGGGCAGCGTTATATACTGGCATTACAGGGAGGCATTATATACTTGAATGTAGTGCCAGTATACAGTATATAATGCTCCTCGACAGACCATGGGGTCGAGGAGCATTATATACTCTATACTGGCACTACAGGGAGTGCATTACATTTACTGCCACTAAAGTGGAGAAACAAGGTAGCATTATATGCTGTTAATATGGGGGAAGGGGGTGGGAAGGAGCATTTCATATTCTGGTACTACTGAGCTGTGGAACATTGGAGAGGTATATGCTGGCACTACAGGATGGGGGTGGAGAAACATTACATATACTGGCACTACAGGGAAAGATAGGGGAGTATAGATATTGGCATAATAGAAAGGAACATTATATACACTGGCACTGCAGGGGGGAACATTGTATACACTGGCACTGCAAGTGACATTGTAATACAGGGGCACTACTGAGGAGTTATAACCACAGTGGGGCATTGGGGAGCATAGCAAGCACAGTATTGGGGATTTTAGCAGAATGACCCTGTTGGGGCACCAAGGGGGAATTTGTGTTAAGAAGGTGGGGATGGTGATGGTAAAATGAGAAACCTAAGACATCTGTATGGCAAACACTGCAAAGAAGAAACATAGCTGTAGCTACTTTTCATGGAGGTCCGCTCCCAGGGAAGAAGATGAGGAAAAAGAACATCTAAATCAGAGGAGACATAATTGAGTGTTTGGTAGCGCAGAATGTAATGTCCATCTAAAAATGTCTTTAGCAGTAGGGCTGGGGGTTGGGGCCATTTCAATTCAATTAGTCTTGGCCTTCCTCCAGTACAAGCAGGCTCTCTAACTCTGAAGTGCCCTCAGATCTCCATAGTCAAAGCCTCTTCCTGCTGCTCTAATATCCACCTAGGAGCCTTTTACAGCCTTCACTCAAGTACAGAGGGAAGACGTTTGGAGTGTTTACTGCAAAGATCAAAGGCAGTTAATGGTATCATTGGTAATATCCTTTGTACTGTGCATTTTGTGCCATTTCATTATGGAGGCTGGACCAAATGGACTCTTTTTTTTTGTCAACGATATCAGCTATGTAATTAATATTTAATCACTGTATGGTGGGAATATTTAGTCTTGCATAGTGGTAATTTTCTTTTTTTTTTGGGGGGGGGGCAGGGGGGGTGTCTTGAGACTTTTCCCCCTGGTCTTATAAGACCTTAGCAATTCTCTGGCATGCCACTGTTGAACTGACTAAATATTTAATTTGGGCCACGATTCTAATTTTGCCCATGACTACATATTGTCTAAAACCAGCCCAGTAGTCGGTGCAGATTGCATGTTTATTCATATTTAAATCCAAAAAATTGTAATCAATGCATTGTTCCTGTCATTATAGTTGTTCTATTCTCTATGACAGTGATAGGTAACCTTTTACAAACTAAGAGCCTAAACTGTAACCCAAAACCCACATATTTATCGAAAAGTGCCAACATGGCAATTTAACCTGAATACTACAGTCCAGTATAGTATATCTTCCATGTACTTTATCATTTAGCTGTAATACCCTGCCTACATTTAATGTGCTGCCTGTGCTGTTCATGGTGCACCCTGCATTAATGAATGGCAGGAAAAGTCTAAGGCATACTAGTACACCATAGACTTTTTCTAGGGCGTAGTTGCCCACAGAGAGGGCTCTGAATGCCGCCTCTGGTACCCGTGCCATAGATTTGCCACCACTGCTCTATGAGATACATATTTCCTTCCTCTCTAATACAGGAAATACTTTTTGACTTCAGCACCTGAACTGCTAATAAATCATAGTGAAGTCTTATCTTCAAATTATTCTTCCCTTATTAAGTGGCACAATTGAGAATCTTTCAATCACCATTTATCATGTGGTTAATGCAAAGTAAATGGAACTGGATGTGGTTTATTTTAGACCGAAGACCATTATCCATACTAAGAATTTTCATTTATAGCCTTCATTCTAGAATTCTGCAGTAGCTATAGCTGATCAAGATATGTGCAGGGAAATCTACACATGCAAAATTGCATAGTAAATCATATATTTAAAAAGCATACTTTACTTTTAGCTGGTGAAAATATAATTTGAAGATATACCTTTGGAAGAGAGCAGTTGAAATTTTTGCTCCTCAAAGACCTGTCCAAAAGTTTTTACTATAAGCATTCACACTCAGTTTGCCTTCGCTTGCAGTACAAAGCTGCAGACAGCTCAGGTTTTGGCATATCATGAGGGACAATTGTAAGTTGTTCAAAATATCCAAGTATGCCTATAGTTATTCATCCTAAGAGGTTATCTAATGGAGAGCACAGTTTTTATTAATCCTTCAGAAACCAGCTGAATCAAGAACCAGAAAGTTTTCAGCCAAATATACAGACACTGGCATCCCTTAAGTTGCAATATTAATTCCATGAAAGTATTGTAATTTCAGAGTGTTACTCTGTGAAAAACTACACAGTCAAGTCACATTATTATTACCACTTCCTATTTTCGATGTTGGCAGGGTGTAGCTCGTGAAGGAAGTCATGTGTTGTGAGCTGGCTTGGTGGGTCTGTGGGCACAAGAGGGCGCACTGATGTCTGGGGCTCCAAGAATTTTACTTGGCTTATGTGGTGGTAACTAGTTTGTTCTGCGACATTAAAATGTCAACCAATTTTTTATTTTTAAGGAAAATCTAAAAACAAAAATTAAATAAAACCTAATATAAACAGCACATTCTCGCATATACAAGACAGAAAGTCGACTAAAGCTAGTGAATCCTTTTTTTATGTTGAGGATAGGGTTTTCTTCATGGTCCTGGTAAAATACACACTGTGTGGAACAAAAAATGAAATGTAGCTGATCTCCCCTGATGATTAAAAGAGCAACGTATCATGTCACAGTTAGATAGTGATATACAGTATAGTATATGAAGCATGGGTAGATGGTAGCACAGTAAAAGCAAAGAACAATTCCAGGGGTATATCTATCAGGAGTTAGCAACTTCATTTAGGCTCTGGAGCCTGAGGGAGCCCAAAAGCCCCTCTGCACATGTCAAGACACTAGTGTTATAAATTGCATATTATAGGCGGGGATCCTGTGATTTTGCATTGTGGCCCAGGAGATTCAAGTTACAATTCTGACCAGTACAATTTATGTGGAAGTGTATGGCATCTTAGAGAGATACAATGAGAAGGCAATTTATCTGTTACTTGCTCCCAGTGTGATGTCCTGATTTATTTTACTAGTGACTAATTACATCTTGCAGCCATCAACATTCACTACAGATTGGCACCACTTGTAGCCTTGTATGGTGATGTTATGATGGACGTTCTTTGTAGTCATATTGCGCTACATAACAATTTACATTGGCCTTCTAGAGGATATCGACCTTCAAAGGTATTTTTTAATGTGCAACCTTTTAATGTCATATGTCAAAACTATTTGATACTATACGAATCTGAATAGCAGTTGCAGCTGAGAGAAAATTATTTTAATTAGACTTTTAAGACAAACCAACTGCAGCAAAGGTTGGAAAAAACTGGTGCGTTTTGGAATGGTACCATACCCGCTAACGACTAGGCAACCATCTGAATATGACAAGCATTAGCTGACTAATTTTGTGCATCTGTTCATACATTATGCATTATGATATATTTGACCCACATTAAAAAGTGTTCATCTACGTTGCCTGCAAACAAAATGCATGCATATTATAGGAAGTAAGGTAGGTCCTACTTTTTTTTTAGGTTTAGAAAATAAGCCACGTTATAGAAATCAATAGCTAAACTTAGTGTTGGTTTTCCTGTTCAAACTACTAGTCAAGAGCCTGTACTTTCATGAAAGATATCATGTATTCTCCTTGGTTTAGTGTAACTGTAGAGCCTGAGCACAATTTGTTCTACTGATCATTACAATGACAGCAGCACAAAGACTTGTATTTTAAGTTAGAAATCTAAGAAAGGGCAGTACCAGCAACAGAAAATCACCAACGAGAAGTCTGGAAATGGGCTAAGTAAGGACATCCATATAACACTATATTTATAAGTAATCGCTAAAGAGGAGAATAATATCATAGCTATTTTGTAACCTTTTTGTTACTTCAGAGGGAGATAATAAAAGTAAGGCTACAATCTTTCAAAGGGAGTCTGTTACATGGAAATTCACTGTTAAACCAGGCACAATGCCTTGTCGGGCTAGCCCAGCCTAATGTAATTATACCTTTCACTTAGACAGCCATTACTTCATTCTGGAGAAAAAGTACATTTAATCCATATGCAAATGAGCAGTTAAGTGCACCGAGGGCAGGCCCAAGTCACTCTGTGCACCCATGCTGTTCTCTTTCTTCTTCTTCTTCAACATAACTACGGAGGAACCTTTAGCATTAATTACCCCTCTCTTGCATCAACTACTACATATATTTCTATAAACTGTTTGTGCATCTTCATAAGTTCTTTTTAATTATCATATTGTTCATTCTCAGTAGATTTACCTGCTGTGTTATGAAAGACCACAGAGAGAACATTTTTATATCACAATGCATTATACTAGATGTAAAACTCAATTTTGCTAGTTAATATAGTAAATATAATAACGGGGAAGAAGAATGAAAATAACGGAAATGACATATTTGGCACTTAGCTTACCCAAACACCACTAAATACAACTAAAGACACTGAGTGCCTAGATTGGTTTTAGAAATTTTTCATCATATTAATATCAGTAAAATCTGCAAAGCAATATCTGAACATGCTCCATATCGAGCATGTTCTATCAATATGCAGTATAACTTTCTATGAGGCGTAAATTCTTGATTTTATAGAGAACGGTACACTGTGTGGGCAAGCGCTGGCAGGGTAATAATCAAGCAGATAGGTTTTTTTTTTTTACACACAACCAACCTATTATTCAGAATCTGATAGCTAAAACACAACTTTAAAATAATACTCCTGTTCCCCACTCATTCTGTAGTAAGACACATTGTTCCAGTGTCAGAACGCAAAGTAGACAAAGGCATTCATTAATACCATGTAAATCCCCTATTTAGGGGGCGTGCAGAAAACTTCTTTAAAATAAAACAGCTACAGGCACCTCAGTACGACCATGGAGAAAATGCACTTTAGAGGACTTGACCTCAAATCCCTTACTTAGTCACCCAATCTAAGAGTAATAGCACCTAAATGTTCCCGGGGACTACTTCATCTATACTATATAGGAAGAAGGTTACATATCACGTAATATCACACCAAAAAAGGAACCAACTCCACAGACATTTTATAATTAATAGTAAACTTTATTCAAATATAATGATATATGTTAAAAAACTTACAAAGTTGAATCTTTGAAACATGTATATTGTTGCGGTGGAATGTCGCAAAGTGAGACACCACTTGGGTGTCTCACTTTGCGACATTCCACCGCAACAATATACATGTTTCAAAGATTCAACTTTGTAAGTTTTTTAACATATATCATTATATTTGAATAAAGTTTACTATTAATTATAAAATGTCTGTGGAGTTGGTTCCTTTTTTGGTGAGACCCAATCTAAGAGGACAAAGCTGGACTCCAAGAAGACCAAGAAAGTTTAAATTTATTCTCCCCATGTACAAGATTGGTGGATTGTAAAAACTTAGTTACATGAAATAATATATCCCAAGCTCTGCAATAGCTAATTTTCAGTTAGCTCTCAGGCTATAATGAACTGGAGTGTAAAGATCATACACTTTCTGCACTTCTGCATTCTGCACTAGAGTCTTTTCCATCAGAGGATAGACTTCAGTGGAACCCAATGGACATATATACAAGTCAATTGGGTCTATCAAGTGCTGGTGGTTTCCATCATGCAACAGATTTGGGGATAATGTTGTGATCATGAATGTCAACAGAACCATACTCTGGTGTAGTAAATTCTGGAAGATTTAATGTTAACACCAGGTATCTCACAATCCTGTGATGTAAAAATAACTAAAATTAGTGCAGCACTATAGCAACGTTTGTAATGGGGCCCTACTACACCATACCACTTTGATCAGCAGATTCAGCATATGAAAGGCTTATAATTATTTTAGTCTCCCCAATGCACACAAATAATGCACACAGTGATATCTCAGTACAGGGACAGTGCACAAAAAAAGTTACCATGTACCTGTGACTGCAAAAAAAGGGGGTCAGTCAGCACATCCAATGTGCAGGTGCACACTGCCATGGCTAGAGACACAAAGGAAAAAAAAAACAATGCAGCAGCACTCTGCAAACACAAATAATGTACAATAATGCCATAGTCATATAAACATTCTGGTGCTAGTGCTACGCTTATTTTGCAAAATTGAGATTCTTGGCAAATCATTTTTACAAAATTATTTGAGCCCGTCTGCCATGCGTAAAAATCTCTTTAAGACGGGAACCTAACACTAATTTCTACCTGTTATGTGCCATAATGGTCGCCATAAAGTTCAGTGAGTGTTGGTTCCACATGCATGCTGGGTCCACTCTGCCTTTGCCATTTCGCTGAATTTTATGGTGACCATTATGGCACATAATAGGTAGGAATTAGTGTTAGGTTCCCGTCTTAAAGAGATCACCTTGACGCATAGCAGATGGGCTCAAATAATTTTGTACAAAATCATTTGCCAAGAATCTCAATTTTGCAAAATAAGCGTAGCACTAGCACCAGAATGTTTTATATGACTATGGCATTATTGTACATTATTTCTGTTTGCAGAGTGCTGCTGCATTGTGTTTTTTACCTTTGTGTCTCTAGCATGCACCTGTACATTGGAAATGCTGACTGACCCCCTTTTTTTGCAGTTGTACTGATCTGGAGGAGTGGCTACTCCAGCCAGTCTTGCACTTCTGTTAAGCCTGTCTGCCCCATAGGCTGATGTTAATCAGAGTAAGTATAAAGCTGTATCCTGCTCTCTGTATATGTATTGGAAGCTGTGAGGAACCAGAAGTATACAGGGGGCTCAGAATGCATGTTGGTACCTGCATCCCTGAATTTAATGGAGGCCTTTAAGGCACCAAAAATGGCAAAGGCAGAGTGGACCCAGCATGCATGTGGAAGCAAGACTCCGTGAATTTTATGGTGGCCATTATGGCACATAACAGGTAGGTATTAGCGTTAGGTTCCCATCTTAAAGAGATCGGGAGATCGCCGATCTTAATTTTGCAAAATAAGTGTAGCACTAGCACCAAAATGTTTTATATGACTATGGCATTATTGTACATTATTTGTGTTTGCAGAGTGCTGCTGCATTGTGTTTTTTTTTTCCTTCATGTACCTGTGACTGCGTAGAGGGAAAAACATATGTGATAGTGATAGCACAGGAATGATGCAAAAGGTAAAGCCACAGAAAATGGATAACACACTCAGCAAGGGAAAGCATGGAGCACACCTCTTGCACTTATGTGTGAGTGCAATTGCGCCTCCCAGCAACTGCTATCTGCTGTCTTATGTTTAACATATACAAAAACATATATGTTAAACAGATCTGTCTCACTGATGCCATACAGTGGCATCTGTCACCATAGAGCTCTATTGTAGAAAGACACATAAGATAACATATACATTTTTACTGGAATCTGTGTAGTGTACTACACTTTTGTATTTTTTTTCCCCAAACATATACGTTAAAAGTAGGACAAAAACATGATGTAAACCTAGATTTAGGGGCTGTTCACATCTTATTTATGTTGTACGTCAAGCAGATACATTTGTAAAAAAAAAATATAGAAACATATTTCTCGGTGTACCCATAGAACATTATTGGGCAAACCTTTTTTCAAACCTGCATACTTTTGACTCCGTTTGTCATTGTTTACATTTCTGTACTTTTTATTTTTTTTGCAGGACAGACTAATGTAGCATACTGTACCACATTTTTCTGTCCTGCAAAAAAACAAAACAAACAAACAAACAAACAAGAGAAAGGTATATATATTTTTTACATTGCAGTGTATGAGAAACAAATGAAAACATAAAAGAATATATTTACTTTTGTTAAACATATCCATTAATTTCAAATGATGCTTTCAAATCTTTATTTAAAAAAGAGGTTTCACAAAAGTATATATATTTTTGTTTAAAAAATGGATAGAAATGTTTTGAAACATATGCACATCTGTCAAACAGATACAATACATTAAACGAGATGTGAACAGCCCTTAGAGGTGCATCTCTAAGCAAATCAACGGTTCATTCCAATTTCCTCTCTAAAATTCCAAAAATTTCCACAAGAATTAGACCAGAACCTGAGGACTGTCCAACATTTCATTGACATCTCTAATCAGAGGTTACAGTTATCTGACAGGTTATGTTTTAATACAGATAAAGTATAACTATTCCTTTCAATCCTCCCATGCCTTCGTTCATCTGAGCATGCATACTTTCTCAATAGGGAAAGAAGAATAAGCCACTGTCAAACACTTCTGGCGCATCTTCCTACAGAACATAGGAATCAGGCATGTTGAGATCCAACTACCCTATCATTCTTTTCTCCATCACCTAATTTTAGAAGACAGTCAGGACACCTCATACATATTAGTCAGTCTACCTGATTCTTCATAAATGTAGACAACATTCATACATTAATGAACTATATGGCCTTTAGAAAATACAAGTCAAATGTACTACATCTTCTGAATAATGACTAGTTTAGGTGCTAGATCATGCCCAGGCACTCATTCACATTTTCATTCACATTCATGTTTGAATAACTCCCTCAAATGTCTTGCTGTGTTTTAATCAAGAATTATTGGTTAAAAAGCTGAAATGCAATATAATTTGAGTTGTTTCAGCAAGCTTTTATATTTAATGTTATATTTCATATAGGAAGATAACACTATCAGCATCACAAACTGTAAAATACAGGACCATAAAGACAGACTTCACAAGCCAAGTCCTTATTTTTTTAACTCTTGAGCCATTAGAGGAAGAACGCATTGCTAGACAGTTCTGCTTGCATTTACGCCATCCATCTTATTCATCTATTCAACAAACAATTCATGCATGAAGTATCTTCAATCTCATTATGTCAATGGCCAGAGAAATGAGCTCCAGAACAAATGTCAATAGGTTCTTGGATGAGTATTATGCACAGTCAAAGAAACCCAAAATGCCATGACTGTTAGCTTAGATGTGCTAACTAAGGTAGCCAGGTTTTCCTATGGTGAAGCCTCTTGACCTGGTGCAATACACAAGAGGGTGCAGACTATCCCTCAGAAACAGTGTGTAATTGAAATGTTTGAGATTCAGGATTCATGCCTGCCCTACTACCTAGTGAAGGTCAAACGCTCATTCTATTTTTCATAGAAACTGATTGGGATAATTGCTTCATAAAATACCACAACAAAGAGATGTAGTATATTTTAATCTCTTTCCAGTGTCGAAGATTTAAAATTAGTATTTAATTTCAAGGTCCCATAGCCTTTCTGCAGTGTGCATGAATTAAAATGAAATCATTAAACAGTGAATAAATCTTTGAGCAGAAGCCAACTTGAGACATGCATTTTAACAGTTGGGAAGATGATAATGCGTGAATATATAGGGGTCATTTATTATCCAGAAATACTCTTATAATAGGAGTATTTCTGGCGCAGATTGTGGCGCAAAGGTTATCACGCCAGGGAGCAATCAAACTGGCTTAGATTTAGACTGGTGCTAGACAAGTCTCTTCATGATTTCTGCAGTCTTAATAAATGACCCCCTTAGAGTTCATTAGATGAATCTAATAACAGTGACATTCTGTCAAAACATATATTTTTTTTATTAGGTTTTAATGGTGAGAAATTACTTTGCAAGTAACTGCAGTTCATTTGATCACTCTTCACAACAATCTAGAATAATGCAAATTGCTTGAGACTTGGCCACGACTGTGTTTACTGACAAAGTGACCTGTCTACAGTGTTGCCAATCGTTCCGAAATTTCTGGACAGTCCGTAAAAATAGATTTGTTTCCTGTGCCCCTGAATTTTTATTTTTTTTTATGCTGGTGGTAGTTGACTAGATTATTTTGCTGGTAATTATCATCATTTTACAGCTCATAGTAAATGCTAGTAATAAGTTCTGATCAGTATATTGAGTTATAGACTTGTATTACTTATAATTTTTATCATTCATTATGGTTTTCCAATTTGTCCATAAAAAAATGTTGGCTGTCCATGATTTTGAGTCAAAATGTCCAGAAAAAAGAAATAATCTGGTTGGCAATCCTGCCTGTCTAGTGCAATAAACCTATTGTTCTTGATAAAAGACTAATAGTAATAGTAAATATGTAAAAAAGAGTTCTCAACATTATTTGGCTGATTTATCTACTTGAACTAATAATTATCGTTCCTATCGGGCCACTTAAGGGCCATATTTGCTACTGATGATCAGAAAGACTTCATTGTACACAGAAGAGATTTACCAGCATGTAAAATTATAAAGTCAGTGTTTTAACCTCTTTCTTGACTTTCCTGTCCCTAGTACAGTGCAGAAATGGGAAAACCTTACCAGTAGAAGATCTAAGTGATTCCGTTGCATGATGCGATCTGTCACTTATTTTTATTTTTTTCTAAACTGCAAATCAAGTAAATAAAAAAAAATAGGCAATGTCTGCAGACAAAATATTGAGATCAAAAAAATTAAGCACTTAATTCTCTAGTAGAAAGCATAAAGATGTAATGACCAGCAGAGTCAAAAGTGCTTGTTTGGACATACCTATCAAACATTTAAAAAACAAAGATAAAAACAAAGAGGAATGGTAGAATGAAAAGAACACAGGAAAGATAGTCTGCAGTGTGGAAAAAATGAAAGGAGCATTAAACATGGAAAATGCACAAAAATTCTAAAACTTCTTCTCTTACTCTCCTACTTTCTCTTGATCGTATTCTACCTCATATTACAAGTAAAGCAACAGTATAGAAATAAATCTTCTCTATGTGTCCTAGGGGGTCAGCCATGTCTCCTCCCTATCATGTGTCTGGCTGTAAGGCAACTGCCTGGAGCATGACCCCCCCTGCTCTGCCAAAAGGAGTGTAAAGCCCTGTCCCAGTGATGCACCCCCTGCTTAGAACAGCTTGACAAGTGATTAACCCATGTGTTCTCTATAGCAGTGGTCCACAACCACAAGGCCGCGGACCAGTACCGGGCCGCGGATCATCTGGCACGATTCTGTGAGTAGTGCCGGTGTTGAATGGCGGGGACAGAAACTGTTGGCATCTGGAAGGGGCCTATGTCACAAAAAGCCAGATGGAGGGGAGTATTTTGTTCTTATTTACTGTTTCCATTATGAACACTACAGGGGGCAACAAGGAGGAGGGAATATATATATAGTGCCCCCTAGTAGTGCATCTTTGTATAAAGTTGAACTACAAGGAGGGGCACTATATATAAAGAGGCACTATTGGGGAGCACTATATATATAAAGAGGCACCACTGGGGTGGACAATATATAAAAATAGGCACTACTGGGGGGCACTATAGTTAAAGAAGCACTATTGGGCTATTGGGGGGACACTATATGTAAAAAGACACTTCTGGGGGGCATTAACTGTGAGCAGTACACTACTGGGGGATGTCATATGTACTGGGGTCTAAATGGAGATGATTACTAAGTAGGGGCATAAAAGGAGGCATTAATACTAAATATCTGTGTTCTCTTTTTTCGATTATGCAGAAAGAAGTTGTGGTCAGGAGACGTAATCAGAGCAATCTGTGCAAGACTGAGAAAAAAAGGAAAGAGAACAAATCCAGTCAGAGGAGACATCACCTGAGTGGGGACCTATACGGGTTTATTAATTGTATTTTGACAATATGGCCTCACCCCCCAACAACCTCCCCCCGGATGATAAACATAAAATATCAAATTAACAAGAAATCTACTGAATGTTGGTTGTCGCTCTGTCATTCATTGTTTTCATGGGCACCTAGATATATTTGGATTTGGATTGGTGACAGGTCCTGTTTAAAGGGGATAGCAGAAAGTAGTGACATACACTGATTTCAACAGTGTTGTCATTCATGAGTGGCACTATTACAGGTAGCATTTAGTGTTAGGTTCCCATCTTAGAGAGATTTCCTTGACGACGGCAAATGGGCCCAAGTAATTTTGTACAAAATTTACAAAATAAGCGTAGCATTAGCACCAGAATATTTTCTATAACTGTGACATTATTGTACACGGTGGGCCATTTATATGGATACGCCTGAATAAAATGGGAATGGTTGGTGATATTAACTTCCTGTTTGTGGCACATTAGTATATGGGAGGGGGGAAACTTTTCAAGAAGGGTGTTGACCACGGCGGCCATTTTGGATCAAACTTTAGTTTTTTCAATTGGAAGTGGGTCATGTGACATTCCTAGATGTACAGTTTCCCGGAAACTGGATTGGTCGTCGTGGGCCAGTTGAATGGCCAAGGTCTCCCGATCTGACCCCCTTAGACTTTTATCTTTGGGGTCATCTGAAGGCAATTGTCTATGCTGTGAAGATACGAGATGTGCAGCACCTGAAACTATGGATACTGGAAGCCTGTGCTAGCATTTCTTCTGCGGTGTTGCTATCAGTGTGTGAAGAGTGGGATAAGAGGGTTGCATTGACAATTCAACACAATGGGCAGCACTTTGAACACATTTTATAAGTGGTCAGAAACTTGAAAATAACTCATGAAAGAATAAAGTTATGTTAAAACCAAGCACACCATTGTTTTTCTTGTGAAATTCTCAATAAGTTTCATGTGTCACATGACCCTCTTCCAATTGAAAAAACTAAAGTTGGATCCAAAATGGCCGCCATGGTCACCACCCATCTTGAAAAGTTTCCCCCTCCCACATACTAATGTGCCACAAACAGGAAGTTAATATCACCAACCATTCCCATTTTATTTAGGTGTATCCATATAAATTGCCCACCCTATACTTTATTTGTGTTTGCTGAGTGCTGTTGCATTGTGGTTTTTTCTTTGTGTTTTTAGCCATGGCGACGTGCACCTGCACATGGATGTGCTGACTGACCCCCTTTTTTTGCAGTTGTTCTGGAGCTGGAGATGTGGCTGACTCTAGTAAGTCTTGCATCCCTGACCAGCCCATCTGCCCCATAAGCTGATTTAATTAGTATAAGTATAAAGCTATAGCCTGCTCTCCCCGCATTCATTGGAAGCCATCTGGCACCAGGTAAGGTATACAGTGGACTCAGCATGCATTTTGGTACCTGCATTTCCTGGATTTAATGGAGACCATTATGGCACAAAACATGGTAAAAGGCTGAGTGGACCCAGCATGCATGTGGAACCTGCATTCCTTGTATTTTATGGCGGCCAGTATGGCACTATAACAGGTAGTATATAGAGTTAGGTTCCCGTCCTATAGAGATCGCCTTGAAACCGGCAGACGGGCACAAATAATTTTGTACAAAATGTATTTGCCAACAATCTCAAATTTATAAAATAAGCGTAGCATTAGCACGAGAATATTTTCTATAATTATGGCATTATTGTACTTTATTTGTGTTTTTCAGAGTGCTGTTCTTTATTTATGAGCTTAAAGTAAGTAGTTGCTGAGAACCAGCATCATAATCATTGCAGCCTGGGCTTGGAAAAGAGTCACAGCTAAGTGGGAAGAGGCATGGTTACCTAAGAGTTCTTGCTTTCCCTGCCCACCTGATGATGAATGGCAGTCTTCTTCTTAGTTTTCTCCCTAGGAGAGAACTGCCAATCATCAAAATGTGAGCAGGGAGAGTGGGAACTCACAAATAACAATAACTCTTCTCGAGCAGTTGTGACTGTTTTCCTGTGAGGACCAAAAGGGGCGAAGCTAGTGCAGGCCTCATATGACAGGGTTTGCAGGGAACTGCAGGAAATGAAGGGGTTAATAGTTTAAAAGAAGTGGTGTTAGGGCTGTGGAGTTAGGGATTGGGTCAAGAAGGGTCACATAGCCCTGGGAGTTAGTAGGAGAGGGGTACGTGACATCGGGCTAAAGGGTCAGTTAGAGTAATCTGGAGCAGGACCTGGGAATGCCCACCTGTCCTGTCTCTTGTTACTTAGCTTTTGGGTGTGGGCATTTTGTTTATATTTGTAGAGCACTTTTGTCATGGCAGCTGGTGAGGAGGAGGTCATGCATTGAACGGATTGAGGTGGTAGTTGGAGAACTATTGAAGCCCCCCCCAACAACGAGGGGTGTAAGGGATCGGTTTCTGGATATCAGAGGTTATCATCCCCGAGTTGGTGTGTTGGATGTAACCATGACCTCCTCTCTTGACAACCTGTCCGGGTAATATGTTCATGATGTTTAAGGCATGTTCTTTAATAAAGACTGGTTATTTTAGTTAGATGCTCCCACTCTGTAATACCCTAGTCAAGGCATTGGCTGCAGTTATTATGATGCTGGTTTAACTCATGAATGTATAATGTTGATGACAGATTCCTTTTAAGAACAAATGCCTGATACACATTTCTAGGGCCTCTTTCACACCAGTTTATCTGGTGGCATCAGGAGGCAGATTATATATAGAATAGAATAGATTATAGAATATAGAATAGATTCTAGTATCTATATGTATACAGTCATCTATCCAACGCGTTCTATGTCTGGATAATGTTGCTGTATAGAAATATATAGATTGCTATATTATTCAACACAAACCTTACACTACATTAGACACATAGGGGCACATTTATTAAGACCGGCGTTTTAGATGCCAGTCTTAATAAAGTCCTACACTGGCGGTTGGATCTGCTGCAGTTATGATAAGGTGCAGACCTACTGCCCCTTCTAAATGAATGACAGCTTCCTAGCTGTCTTACATTTAGACCATTTTCTATGCCTAAAACAGGTGTAGAAAATGGTAAATGAGTCCCCTTCTCTGCCCATGCCACGCCCATATTTTTAGACCTGGTGTGAGCAGGGAGGAGTCGCAGATTGCAGCGCAAATTGCAGCACAAAGAACCTAATTTAGGCATATTTCTGTTTAATAAATGGCCCCTATAATTTTAGAATGAAAGTTACTTCCATACTGGTGCATTTGCTTTTGCAAATTTGAAAAATCAACAAACCACAGTCGACTATATGCCCAAAACTTGGTGTGAAAAGAACTTAACATATGCAAAAACTATTTGGCTGAGAAACAGAATATTTCTAGAATATTTTCTTTTTCATGAAATGTGCTGGGATAATGGCCAATCTCAGTTCTTGTGGGTCAGGGAGAAATATTGTATTGGAAAAGCTACAGAGGTCATTGGTTGACATTTATTCAGATTATCTTTATATGAAATTGCTGACAACTCAGCATTCTTGGTTGTATTGCAAAGTAAGGAATAGTAGTTACAGTAGTATCATTTATTTTATCATCCTTAATTACAATTGTGTGCTTTGGTGTAGTCAGCTGATAGACTAATGATATTGGTATGGAATAGATCATGAGTTGCATCCGCTCATAATTTGCATTTACTTAGTAATAGCCTCCCAAGAACATTTAGTTTACTTTTCATTCCTCAGACATTACTTTGTGTTAGGAATATGGGAGGAAACCAAACCCACAGAGAGAACTTACATCCTCCACGCCATGGTTAGATACAACCCAGGACCCCATACTTCAAGTAATAAGCACTGAACTACCATACCTCCCGTTTCATTACTATTAGTGTTGAGCGAATCGAAATGTCTGAAATGGATTTCAATCCAAATTTCAGGGAAAATTTTATTCGCAGAAAAGCTGAATTCCCTTGTGCTTTGTGGTAAAAAATCGATTTTCCCTGAAATGGGGTAAAAAAAGAAAATCCATACTCACCTCATCAGTTTGAGAACGAAGAGCCCACCGCCATTTTGATTGAAGATACCACGCAAAATCTCATACGCGGTGAAGTATGATGTCGCCACAGTGGCCAATGTGATGACATCATTGAGCGTCCCGCAAGATTTTGCGCTGGATCTTCAATCAAGAAGGTTGCAGCAGGCTCTTTGAGATCAAATTGATAATGTAAGTATAATTTTATTTTTTTAATTATAGATAGAGATGAGCGAATCGAATCCCACAAAGTGGAATTTGATCCGAATTTCAGGATAAATTTGAGTCGCCTCGAAGCCGAATTTCCTTGTGCTTCGTGTCGGCGAATCGATTTATCCTGAAAAAAGTAAAAAACAAAAAAATCCATACTTACCTCCTCCATTTGCTCACAACGGGCTACCAGCCGCCATCTTGATTGAAGATCCCGGGCGAAATCCCGTGCGTAGTGACGTATGACGTCACCACGCCGGCCGGATGACGTAATCTCGCGCCACGTGAGATTTCGCTCCAGATCTTCAAGCAAGATGGCGGCGGCCGGCCGTTGCGAGCAAATGGAGGAGGTAAGTTTGATTTAATGTATTTTTTAATGTCTATTTTACACTGTCTTTACACTCAGACGCCGCAATCATGTATGAACACGGAATCTGAGGGGTACAATGCTGGGGGCGGCGCTATCGCAGCCCCCTGTCATTGCACCCACTACATACAAAAAAATGCGCTTCGTGGCGAAGTAATTCGTAACGAAGTGAATTTTTTTGTAAAATTCGGTGAATCAGCCGAATCGAATTTCCAAGCTATTCGCTCATCTCTAATTATAGGCCTTAATATTAATGAATGTGGTATCTGAGCGGTTCAATGACGGGGGCAGGGTAATTGCCGTTCCCTGTCATCGCACCCACTACTTACAAAGAAATGAACTTCATGACAAAGTAATTGGTCACAAAGCAAATCTTTTTGTAAAATTTACCGAAGCAGCCAAATCCAATTTTCAAGAACTTTGCTCATCTCTAATTACTATAACATGGCATGAAAAAATGCAGAAGAAAAACAACAGCATGGGTTAATTTCAAAAGCAGCAGGTTTAGCCAGCAAACAATACTGTGCCACTATAGGAAGCATCTGTTAATGGGGTTATATTATATATGGTTTATTTATGAAGGCGTAACACATTTTTGAATAGTGCGTTTTTTTCAAGGTTATGCAACAGGCATAACTAAATTAATTAGTTTATAATGAGATTTTGTTAACTTGTAGCATGCCCCAAGGACATTTTTGTAAATTGAAATTTTAATCTATTAAATGAACTAGCTAGTACTTTTACTTTTATTTTGATAGTTATTTTAATCAAGCATTTGTTTTCAGAAAATGAGAGCTCATGTAAAAAACAAAAAATTGCAATATACCGTTTAGTGTAGTACTGAAGCTTTCTAACCATGCCAAATCAATTAGCATTGAAAATCAGGAAAAAACTTAGTAAACCAAATTAGCAAACAAAGAACTAGCTCTGTCAAGATCCCTTGATGTTGCATACTGATAAGAGCATATTAAATGTCAATTATAGAAAAAAAGTTGCACATTACCGCATTAGTTTTTTTCCCTTTTATAAAGCTACGACCAAGAGTCTTTAATGGTATTTCAAAGAGCTGTGCTGATGAATAATTAACTTTTACTTATGTAAGAAAGATGTCCCATATTATTAAATAGAAAATTGTGTAAGACATTAGAAATATAGATGACATTACTGTACAATATACCAGGCCAAAATATCCAGGGCTAAGGTCCCAGATGTTTTGCCCAGAGCTCCTAACATTGCGACGGCGGAGGCACATTCAACTGTAAACAATTGAATCCTTCATGTAGCGAGGCACTGGGGAAGGCTTTCCGTTTACCCGGGCCACAGGCCACTAGGTCTGAAGCTTATTAGAGGATGCATCAGTGGAACAGGCTGCCCAATGACATAATTGTGACTGCCTGTGCAGATGATGGCATATATAGATACAAGGGAAGGCGAGGTTCCAGTTGTACCCAGGTCCTGAAGCCTGAGGAGACACATAAGGTTCCTCTGCCACATATAAAGACAAACTGATAAAAATAACAGTTTTAGGTTCAAGAACTTCAAATTATGCCTAGGAATAGAAATAATTTAAATAAAAACACTTTAAATAATACTCATAGTGTGTAGTCACAGAGTATAGTCTCCGATGAACCCGCTTTACAGTATCAGGTAAAGGGGGTCTAAAAGAATGTATCTTGATCAAAATGACATGACGTGTGAAGCGGAGAGACACAGCTGCATGTTCGGCGGGATAGTAAAATCACTTGTTATTCACTTATTTGTATGTGAGGCTATGTATTCCGATAAACGTAAAGCATAGCTGCATCTAAAATGTAATATTGTATTTGTCATATAATAGTAAATCAAAAGCCATAATTTTCTAATGTCTTTTAATTTATAAAATTATATTAATATTTTTCTCTTTCTTTGAGACAGCCATTTTTGCAAACGGAAGTGCAACATGAAGTGTAGCTATAATGACTTCATTTTCAATTAGCAATTCACTTGGCAACACATATAACTGATGCCATTTTATTACTGATTGTGAATGTTGTCAAAATGGTAGTTGAACCTTATTTTCACAGAAGCTATTTAAAAATTGACAACCAATATGGTTCCACTTCCTGTTGTTGCTTTGTAGATATATTACATAAAGACTAGAGATGAGTGAATTGATTCTAAAATTAATTATGAATTTTACTTAATAATATATTTTACTTAAACTTTTACTTCAAACAAAACCAAAGTTTTAGCCAAAGATTTGATGAATCACACAAAATGTTGCCTGCCATTTTACATATTAAATTCAGTGCAATAGTGAGGAAACAGGGCAGGTAAGATGAAGATGGAGGATCATATGATGCTGGGTGGGGCCTTGGCCAGTGGGCTTGCCCTTGATGCCTTGGACTCAGCCTCACAATCAATCATTCAAGAGAGATGGTATTGACTTCTTTATAAGGCAGTTTCTAAGGTCCAAATTAGAGAAACCATTCTGAGCTCAGCCACTTATGTGATAGGACTAGAGATGGGCGAACATGATCGTCCGAGCTTGGTGCTTGTTCGAGCATTAGGGTATTTGTACATGCTCGATACTCGGACGAGCATATTGCGATGCTCGAGGAAATGGCATCTTCCTCTTCCTGCATGTTAGGCGCCTTTTTCTCAGCCAATCAACATGCAGGAGAGTCTTTGGTACCTCCTAGCATCACATGGAACACCTACAAGTCAATAGCAGGGATTGGATGGCCAGATCAGATGACTTGGGAATATAAGAATCTGGTCCTGCGCTGCTCGCCTCAGACGACGCCTGGATGAGATTAGGGATAGAGCTGCTGTCTGTCAGGGAGAGTGTTAGGGCCTCAATTTAGATTTTGGTTAGGCAGGAATCATCCTCAAAGAACCCAACAGCCCTTCTAAGGGCTACAAGCACCTTTTTTTTGTCTCCTCCTGGCTGCTGGCTGGGACTTGTAGTGCAGCTACCACCATCTTGGCTGCACACTGTTAGGGCGCGAAATTAGAATCTGGTTAGGCAGGAATCATCCACAAAGAACCCAACGCTCCATCTAAGGGCTACAAAAACCTTTTTTTTTGTCCTCCTCTCGGCTGCTGGCTGGAACTTGTAGTGCAGCTACCGCCATCTTGGCTGCACACTGTTCACAGCGACTGGTGGCAGAAAGGGGACAGCACGTGGTCCACACAGACCCCGAAGAAATTGCCCAAAGTCCTCTCAGTACTCATTTTTGCTGCTTCTGTACCTTGGCTTCCTGGGATCTGTAGTGCA